>NSJW01000191.1:0-169412 GCA_019955255.1 Castanospermum australe
TCAGAAGGAATAAAGATAGAACTCTTAAGATTCAAATGGAAAAGCTATAACTTGACACAAGAAAAATATCTGATATTGAAAGAGAGAGGAGAAGCCACTAGCCTTCTGAAATGGAAACCAAGGCTGCAGGAGCTACATGCAATTCAATCCAACAAGCAATACAGTCATTTTCTGCACAGAAGAAAACATTAAAATCTTGCATCATGAACTAGAAGGCCTATAACTAGAAAAGTCATTTTAGATGGGACTATTAAGAAGGTACAATGAGAAAATGTTCAAGAAAATGAATTTAATCTAAAGCCCTCTCCCGAATTGAAATGACAACAAAGAACGATATTCCCACAAAGTGTTCAAGTCATGCAGGGTAAACAAACCAAAGCTAATGTTGATTTTCAAAGTAGTACTTATTAGTACAATTCAATTGAAATAGCACAAACTACAAAAGTATAATTTAAGACGCAAATGGACATCAAAACCACAAGAAGGACATGGCTAAGGCTAGATGCCAGCCCTGAGCTTGTCATTTGCTTTTATGCAGAAGTGTTGCTAGCAATCATCTAATTTAGCCGTTGTAAATTTCGTGAATCAAATATAATGAACTTCTTTTCCTCTTCAAGTTTAACAGTACACAAGAACACATAACCAGAGACTTATATATGCATAAGACAAAAGGTGATAACGAACAAAGAAATTCATAAGATAACATGTAAATTTATAAATAATTATATGTGACAGAGATATACAAACAGCACTAAAAGAAAAATGAAAGAAATTGTTTAAGGCAATTGCACGTCAAGAATTTCTAATATTAACAATGGGTTTGGTACAAAAAAATGACTACTACCTTAATCTATTCAGATGAATGAAAGCTGTCACTTCAATATATTTGATATGCTTTAGAGTTTAACGATGTAAAAATATTTGATAATGATCACATCCTTCCACCATAGATTCAGATTTGTTTACTATAATCGAGCACGTCATGTTGGATTCCACCTAATACACAAAATGAATTCTGACTTTCCGAGACCATGTTTTTTACGAAATGTTGGGCATGGTAACCTCATTTGACTATACTAATGCCAAGAAAAAGGGAAAAAAAAATTCATTGAGAGACAAATTAAATTAAGAGAACTTGTTAGTTGGGTGAAGTCCTAGTTTTCTTACAAATCTTTCAATCGGTCATGGTCTTGGTCCAATCGGTTCTTTTCTTAAGAAAAAAAAAAAAATTACAGCTCTATCTCTATGGAAGGCAAGGTATGGGGACATTCTTCAAGAGAAGACAGTAATGCTTAAGCAAAATCCCACCACCGCCCAGCATTAAAACAAAATGCAACCCAATGAATGAATGAAAACTGAATTAAAGAGAAACTGAATGAATGGAAAATATGGGATTGGTCAATATATTGAGAGAGAAAAAATCATCAATTAAAAATTCAGGAGAAAAATATTAGAATAAAGCAAAGGTTTAGTCAAAATACCAAAAAATTACTGGCTTTGTCTACCTGCTGTTCAATTTCATTTTCCATAACTTTTCAAATCCGATTTTGATTTAAGATTCACATGCTGTATAATAATATGCAATCTTCATTATGCAGGTGATTGAACAAATATGATGCAGAAACTTGTTAAACAAAAAGGAACCTCCATGAGTGCACAACATTAATTTTAAAAGCAAGTCAACTAAAGATCACACGGACCATTTTAGTTAGACAAAAGCAAGTATACGATACTTAGTCTCTCATTTGCATTATCCACCATGCACACTTCATATACATGTAAGTATGTAACAAATTTCGAACCTTATAACAGATTTTGCAAAACATGTGTCATAAATACTGAATTGTCAAAGAAAAAATAAATTCAAATGTACACCTATGAAGCCCAAATATCAAAATCTACCTTTATAAATGCAATAGCTCTTCACTCCCCCACTAATTTGAGATATTTACTGCCTTATGGCTCAAATCGTATTTTTTGCACATACATATAGAGTCTTAAATCAAGCTTAGAAGCTCATTGCGCATTTAAGTATATAAGTCTTTAATCTATGCAAACTTAATACTAGCGGGAGATGCCTGCTAAAGTACGATTCCCGAAAGCTACTAAAACTAAGGTTGTCAAACTCGAGATCCTACCTAGGATTGAAAAGGGAAAGGTAGACACGTAAAACCTAAGATCGTAACACGGATCGTATGATCCTACCTTATAATACAAAACTATATTCACACACATATATATACATATAAAGTAACATAAATAAGCAAAATCAACATTTAATTAAACTTTAATTCAAAATACTCATTTAGATTTTTTTTATTAATGTATTAATTCTCTAAAATAAAATCATAATGGAAAGTTGAAAACTTAAGTGATAAATGTTCAAGCATTCTCCAATGGCTTCATTTTAATTTGGACTGGAAGAAAAAGACAAAAATAATGAAATGGAAACTACTCCACTGAAATATATAATTTTATAATAAATCAGACCCACACCTCATTAGGCACCTAATGGTCACAAAAATGACACCTAAGCTTTATACTGTTGCTGTAATAATGAACCAAGTCATATCCTTCACTTTCTAGTTCCAATCACAACATTCCAAGAAGACTTTCCAGTCGCAACACTCCACAAAGACAACTTCAGTCGCAACACTCCACAAAGACAACTTCAATCGCAGCTTTATACTGTATAAAATCATAATTGAATGGATTGTAAAGGATTATGGGACTTATATGTTGCTGCACCTATGTACAGTATCTTGTGGCTCAATCCCAAGTTAAATGTGTCTTAAAAAATAACTTGATGAATGTATAAATTGTTATATGAGTAACTTGTAACTATTTAAGTGCTGAACTAAAACTTGTGTTTCTATGTTAACCAAGTTTCTCTAATGAGTAGTTACTTAAACATTCTGTTTTTAAACTCTAATTAATGAGATATTGGATAACTAAATGAATAGAAGAGCAATAAAAGATGATGAAGCACTTGTCAATAAAAGAAATACCTGCAAGTGTATTTTCTGCACTTGAGAAACTGGATATTGTTGAAAGATTCCTGAAACAGTAAAAAAATAGCATTTAACACAACAATGTATATTACAAATAATAATCATAGAGATGTATAAAAATTACAACATAACATATTATAACATTTAACACTACAAATAATAATCATTAAGTGTTATAAAAAGAAAAAAGAACTACATATATGAAGTTATATATAAAAATAAAAAAGAACTACATACCTGAGAGCACGCTCTTTGAAGGTCTTGTTTGAGCTGGGTAAGCTTTAATCTACTTGACTCAAGTTGCTACACATAAGCCTGTTCTAACATAGAGAAGGAATACTATTTACCACTAGTCGTATTGCTGGTTCTTATTTCAAAGAAACAAACAACTGAGAAGAATGCAAAAGTAACATTTAATCAACAATGCAAAGAATTAAGCAGCATATATTGCTGGTTAAAGTAAAGCATCATGGAGCACCAAAATGAAGCAAAAGAAACATTAATCAGCCTTGATTTTGACTATTAAACATTGAAAGATGTGCCTAAAATGTTAGTATTGAGATAGGGTACTTACCGAGGTCCAACTTCCAAGATGTCTCTGGTTGTTGGACCACAAATCCTTCTACTCTCATCTTCACTTACTCTTTAGTTAGGCACCGAACTGCAGGCTATGAAGTTCTTTAGAGATCAGTAAATGAGTAAATCATGCTTCCCCGGAAATGTCACTTTATAAAATGCCTAAATTTTTAATTGGCTATAATGTGTTGGTGATGATGTTTACAATTTTTTTTCTTTTTTTCTGTAAAATTTAAATTTAGATATGCTTAAGCAATTATTAGCTTAGGTGTTATATAAATAGTACTGCACTTCTAACAGATGAGCCAAGTGATGGCTAGTACCAAAGTAGTTGTAGTTAAAAAGCCAAGTGTTTTGCATATTTCTTGCAGCAACACACTAGGAACAATATTATCATCTGCCATAAAAATTATAGTCTTATCACGTGATTTAGGGGAGAGAGCAAGAGCTATCTGAGCAAGTTTGTAGAGGTAACCTATTTTTGAATTGTAGCAGCAAATGATACAAACACTTAAGCAATTATCACCGATTATTAGCCTACGGGTTACATAAATAATACTGCTGTTGTGTTACTAATAGAGAAGCCAAGCCAAGTGCCAGCCAGTATTAAAACAATTGTAGTTATGAAAACAACACTAAATTTAAAATTTGACAACACTGAATCAATGTCATCCACCACAAGAATTAGAGGTTATTATATATCACATGCTTCAGGGGAGAGCAAGAGTTATTTGACCAAGTTTATAGGGGTAGGGTACCTGTTTCTGAATTAGACTTGGCGAGAATCTGATTCATTATGTTCAAGAAAGTTAAATAATAAGGTCATGATGACTCACGCACCCACAATCAATTTTTACTCATTTACTCATCACATTTGAGATTCTCTGTCTCTTTTCATGGACAGCAACCTCACGTGAATGCTCCTCTATGAGTCTGGGTATGAACATGTTCTCACTCACTTCTATTTGTTATTATAGATATATCATGGTGTCATCCTAGTTAGCTAATGCGATGATAAGGACCGCCCAATTGTCAAAAGAGAGAGTTCTCATTTTTAGGGGAAAAGAAAGACAGAAAAAAGGGACATTTCATGCAGCACTTAGTCCATATATATATATATATATGTTTTCTTTGTTTAGTATATAATGGTGTTGTCTTCTTTGTTTAGCTGTTTGTATATAGCATTTACACCAAGTCATACTATCCAACTAAATAGAAATAACTTTATTGGAAACCAAATTAATTCTCAACAAACAGTTTACTTTTATCGAATTTCACATTTGAGGGGTAGTGAAAATCATGAATATCATTATTAAATAGAGGCAATTAGAAACAAATTTTAAAATGAAAGCAATCCCTAGACATGAGATCAATTCCAAAATGAAGAAACAAAGAAACAACAAATAAACTAATAATAGAGAGTATAAACTAGGAACACATTTGACATTTATCCCATTCAGAACAACCACAAAAAAAGGAGGGATAGGGGAAGAAGAGAGTCACCTCAAGCTCAGCCTTGAATCTCCTCATGCTCGTTCCCAGTAGCGATTGGCAACATTTTCCAATTAATAGCAACATTTGCACGAATAGAGAAAGAATTTAAACATTAGATGCAACATATAAAATGAAGATAAAATAAAAAGCAAGTCTCCCATATACCACTTTGACTTAATTGCAGTTTAAAACAAAAGCAACTTAAAATTTATTGTCGCAAATATTAGGACTTTAAGATTTAAGAGATTTAAAGTAAATGAAAAGTGGCATATAAAGCCTTAGCAATCAGATGTTGCCCTGAAAAGGTCTCTTTTACCGCCTAAGACACCAATAACATAACAAAAACTTTTCTAAAATCAAATAAACAAAATAAAACCAAATATTCAAACTTGTGATTGTGTGCCAAATACACACAGCACAAACTTTTATCCCAACCAACACCTTTTTCCTTTAGCTATGGCTTGAACTAAGGACCGTGCACCCAATCTACACAATCCACACATCAAGAGCTAGAGCCTAAGGACTGAAACTTGTGACCATGTGCCTAATCCACACATCACAAGCTTTTTATCCATAGCCAACACCATTTTCATGAAACAGGCTTAGCTACAGGCTTGAACTCATGATCATGCGCCCAATCCACACATCAAGAGCTCTAGCCTATAAGGACTCAAACTTGTGACCGTGCGCCAACACGTGCGCCCAATCACACATCAAGAGCTCTAGCCTAAGGACTCAAACTTGTGACCGTGCGCCTAATCCCACACATCACAAGCTTTTATCCCAGCCAACACCATTTTCATGAAACTGGCTTAGCTATAGCTTGAACTCATGACCGTGCGCCCAATCCACACATCAAGAGCTCTAGCCTAAGGACTCAAACTTGTGACCGTGCGCCTAATCCACACATCACAAGCTTTTATCCCAGCCAACACCTTTTTCATGAAACTGGCTTAGCTACGGCTTGAACGTATGACCGTGCGCCCAATCCACACATCAAGAGCTCTAGCCTAAGGACTCAAACTTGTGACCGTGCGCCTAACCCACACATCACAAGCTTTTATCCCAGCCAACACCATTTTCATGAAACTGGCTTAGCTACGGCTTGAACTCATGACCGTGCGCCCAATCCACACATCAAGAGCTCTAGCCTAAGGACTCGAAACTTGTGACCGTGCGGCCTAACCCACACATCACAAGCTTTTATCTCCAGCCAACACCATTTTCATGAAACTGTTAGTGACAACACATTACAAGCTTTTATCCAAGCCAACACCATTTTTAAGAAACAGGCTTAGCTGCGGCTTGAACTCATGACCGTGCGCCCAATCCACACATCAAGAGCTCTAGCCTAAGGACTCGAACTTGTGACCGTGCGCCTAATCCACACATCACAAGCTTTTATCCCAGCCAACACCTTTTTTCTTGAAACTGGCTTAGCTACGGCTTGATCGTATGACTGTGCGCCCAATCCACACATCAAGAGCTCTAGCCTAAGGACTCAAACTTGTGATCATGTGCCTAATCCACACATCACAAACTTTTATTCCAGCCAACACCAGTTTCATTTTTTTATATCCTAATCTTAACTTAACCTTGTTTAGTTCTTAATTATTATAATTAAAAGATTTACATTATACTATGGTTACCCAAGTAAACTAATTGTCTTATTCTCTAAGATAATTGGTTTATATTTTAATTTCACTACGTAACATTTTATTATCCTATTGCTTTAAATAAGTTAACCCCCAATAACTTAATTATTTTAAAATCTAATTCTTCTTTTATCCTCTATTATGGAAGAAATTAACTCAAATACACTTTCATTATTAGAGACTCGAAACTCTCTTGTAATATAATTATCTATTAGTATAGAGTATAATTGTTGGGATGTTGTTACAAAAATAGACATGTTATCAAAACAAACATCATTTTCTTCCACAAAAACATGAAAAGAGAGATCAGAATACAACAAGAACAATGAAGACGCATGATTGAACCCATATATTGTTCAAACCCAGAAAAAGAAATCATACTAATGCAAAAATTTTAATCTAATTGGTAGATTTCGTATATTTCTGTTTTTCCCAAAAGGATAATCCTTCAATTCTCAACTTCCACTAACTATCTATAGGTAACAAAAGAACTATTTTCAATCACTTACAGCAACATCAGAAAATGCGAAGATTAACAAAAGCAGATAATAACTATGGTAAAACAAATGGAAAAAGAACAAAGGGATAGTAACAGGAGGAACAAGAGGAAGAAGAATATGGTACTTATGCAGCATACCTTTTGCATGTGTGCCAGCAAACATGTAAGACTGCTCTTCAAACTTCGCACATGTTCTAAGATTTTTGGTGCTTACATTCCTAGCCAATTCATCTAATACAGGGTAAGCACCTCTCTCAAGATCTGCCACACGTGTCCAGAAAATGTACAGACAACTTCTAAAGTAATCGCCAGAACTTGAAACTCAAATGGAAGCTCAGGCTACAAACCTTCAGCAGACTCTGGCACAGGTAACCATTGTCTGGCCAGTTGAAACCTGCAGTTCACTTTCTTGTTCACCCGCAGGTCCACGAAGTTTAGGTTGACTTTTATATGGAAGTTATTGCCTGAGTTTTTCAACAAATGGTAGAACCTCCTAGCAAGGAGGATCAAGCAATAGCACTTCTTCAGCTGTGACTATAGCCTTTATAAACTCCAAATTAACAACCATTGCTTTCCCCCTGGCTGCAAAGAAGAAAAGTATATGTAATTCCTTTCTTCATCAAAATCATAATAACTTACAAATGAGGAGGGGGAAATGAAAAGAAAAAAAGCAAGCTTAACAGAACCACTGTATCTATATTTGTGTATAAAGATTTGAACATTGGCAGAGAACAGATTAAAACAGACATGTTACCAAAGCAAACATCATTTTCTTCCACATAAACAAGCAAAATGCAATATGCAGGGAGTTCAGAATACAAAAAGAACAATTAAGGCCGATGATTGAACCCATACATTGTTCAGCCTAAAATAAAGATACTGTAGAGCTCCAACAGTAACAGCACGTATCTACTTTCTAGGGTACATTAGGAGTCGTTATCTGTTAGAAACCAAATACTTGATTACTGAAGATTGGGAATAATCCCGGTTACAGCAAGTGTTCAGGCTCTCACACTCACAGAAAATTAAGAAAACACCCAAGAAGGAAGAAGATAAAACCACAGACTTCGAGGGTCTACACCTCCCCAGCCAAAAGGCCCCAATTTCCTCACTGAATGATTGTCTATCCCCTCTCTCTTCTCTATTCTCCTCTTATTGCATTCCCACTACCCCATTCTGCCTTCTGTCCCATTTGCCACTTCAGCAGGTTATTACAAGGCAAATCTACAAATGCACACACCTTTCCCAACTACCTCCCTGCTGCCACACCTTTCCCACCTGCCCACACACGTCCCCCATTCCCTGCTGCCATTCCCTTTTCCCCACGGTACACCTTAGTCATGGGACTGTGTCTGTCATTATCACTGCTTGAACATATAAAATCTACCCAAATCCCTTTCCACCCAAGCACCCAAGCTAAGCCCAAGTGGCAAAGGCAACATCGGTTGGGAAGATATATTAAAATGTTTTCCAACAGCAAAATGTATCCTTGCAAATATTTTTAGACAGAGGTAATGATTAATGAAGCAACACATATTCATAATAATCCAAATATAAAACCTATGAAAACACATCTAGTATCCCAGGTTTTACAAAAATCTTATATCTAAACATATAGTGGGTAGTAAGTTATAGTACCATGTGTGTCAGACTCCTCTACTAACATGATTTCAGAAATTGTTCAGATTTTGATCCATCAGTTTATCCAATTTAATCATCCATCTTACTCTTAGTTGCTTACCCTGAAAATTTGTAGGCATGACTACCTAGGTACTATATTCATCATATGAAAAGTTCAACTTCAAACCCAAGGAGTTTAGCCCTCAAATGACTTCTAACATATGGTGCACACTAAATAGTGAATGCTGTCTAAAACAAAATTTGTTCAAAACAAAACAAACTTCAAATAAAATATGGTTTTAATTGGTAAAGGGTCACCAGCCGAAACTTCGATACATGTTAGCCTCACATGTCTAATTTCAAATGCAACAAACAGTGTATGAATTTGAGTTGTGCAACTCAAGTTATGCACAAAGCATTACATGCTGCCAAGCAAGGAAAATGTGCTGAAGATTGACTGACCTTTAAATGAAATTTGGTATTCAATGACATAATTCAAAGCTAACATTTTTACAGCTAAAGGCCTTATGATTTGGCTTTTCAATGCAACTGGAATTGTGCCATTACGACTATCCTAACTCAAATTATGAATGAAACTGTAAGAGCTGCCAGAACACACCTCATGTCAATTATGCAGAGAACAGATCTGGGTTTCAAGGAAAACTGGTACTGAACAAAAACAAACTTGAATCTGGGATTTTTATGACTGAAAGCCTTGTGTGTTAGCTTTCTAACAAAACAAACAGTGCATGATTTGGAGTTTCATAGCGAAAATTATGCACAAATAGGGAAACGATTCTGGAATGGAATGAGAAGTAAAACGAAAACTTACAAAAGAACCGGAGCGTAAAGACTGAGTGTCTGCCTCTAGGACCGACTAAGGGAGGCCCGCAGATGTAGAATGGTGTTGCCCATCGAACTGCGTTAGCAAAACGACTCCTCTTGACGGAAGGTTGACTGGAGAGAACAATTTCTTGCATGGTTTCTTGGATTTTCGGCAGGCATTTTCTCTCTTTTTCCCACTTTCTCAGAGGACTTTCCATCACTTTCTCATAGCATTTTCACTCATGGTAGGGATGATTTATGAAATCCAATTGAACAGCACGGCTTTATGAAATCAATTTAATCATACAAAAATAAAATATCGTTATATGGCTCACCAGTTGACTAGCAACTGCAATCTACAAAATATTCAACATGTATATATTGTTTGTGTATTTAAGTCCACTTTCATCAAACTTAATGATAGACTACAAAGTAAGACTTCTGACAAAAGCATTTGCATGAACAATGTCTGTAAATTATAAAACCCATTTTAGATCAACACATTAATTTGTCTAAGATGAGAAAACTCATAAAAATGCAAGGGTAAGGGCTTTAGCTCTGCATAAATTTGTGATCTTAGATTTTTCTTCAATAACAATGAAAAGATTAGATCTTTCACCAGCTGAGACTTATGTCTATCACTCCCAATCTCCCATTAAGCAACTTGATCTTGTTTTCCTATCGTCTATGATTCATATTATAAATCTCAAAAAACTAGTTTGACATATTCTGTCAAAAAAAAATAAGACCACAAAAAACTGACTAACTTACAAACTCTAAAATTGTCAATGAGCCGGAAAAAATTCTGAAAAAGGTATAGCTATCAACTAAAAGCATCTAGTCATTATCCAATTCACTTGAAAGATTTTATGGCCCTATACAGCAAATTAAAGGGACAGTGACCACATCTGACTTCCACAAAATCAGATTTACCAAACCCTTGCTGGATGCCAGCAGTCTATAATCTCAAATACTCAAATGTAAGTTTAATGGGTTTTGAACCCACTATCACAAAAATGATCTAATATACAAAAATGTGACTCATACCCATTGATCTTAATGCCATGACACATATACTCATGGCTGCCAAAAGAAAATTCTGGTCAAAACGGGCAAGCCAAGTACAATTTTTGGCACATACCCAGAATGATAATGGAGAGGATAGCAGCCTTTAGAGGGAAAGAAATATGATCAAACCATCAGCAAAAAGGTCACGTAGGATTTGAGAAATAGGAAACACCAACAGACTTAAACCACAAACGAACCCAAACAGACCTTAATTCCAAGATTCTAACCACTGTGAACCCTTAAATTCCAATACTCTTACTATCGTGATTTAACATTCAAATGGTTTTTCGGACCAAAACAAACAACTAATACATAATCAGAGATGAATTAATTTGATTTTATTAATCCCAATAAACAGAAAATGTGACTTTAATAACAAGTAGGTCATACTAGTGTGAAAATTTTCAAGTTTTCATTCACGTTTCTAAAAACTAACATTGTTATTATATCAGAAGGTTTCTAATATTAAGAAACAAAAAGATCGGAAAGTAGAGAAAAACAAATGCAAAGCAATGGTTCAGAATCATGAAGGGTTCAGAATGAACAAATCAAGCAGCGATTATCAAAGCAGATAAACAGTGAGAAGGAAAAAGAAAAATCCCTAAAGCATCATAACAGAGCACCCCTTTTCTGACCAAAAAAGAAAAACCCACTTGAGATTGCAACTTTCTAACCCAGAATCAGAGCCCGAATAGGAAAAAGAGACCCAAGATTTGCATTTCAAACAACGAAAAACTCATAACACATTCACACCACAAACAACGATCTAAATCTCAAAACTTCAATCCTTAGAAACGATTCTGGAATGGAATGAGAAGTAAAACGAAAACTTACAAAAGAACCGGAGCGTAAAGACTGAGTGTCTGCCTCTAGGACCGACTAAGGGAGGCCCGCAGATGTAGAATGGCGTTGCCCATCGAACTGCGTTAGCAAAACGACTCCTCTTGACGGAAGGTTGACGGGAGAGAACAATTTCTTGCTCGGTTTCTTGGATTTTCGGCGGGTATTTTCTCTCTTTTTCCCACTTTCTCAGAATCACTTTCTCATAGCATTTTCACTCATGCTAGGGATGATTTATGAAATCCAATTGAACGGCACGGCTTTATGAAATCAAATTGATCAATCCCAACGGAAATATTAGACTTAATTTTGATCGGTCCAATTATTTAAATTTTTAGATGATTGTTACGTGTAAAATTTTACACATCAAAATAAAAAAAAAAAAGATTGTATTTGTACACTTATATTATTATTTCAACTATAAACACATTAAAAATTTTTTATTTTCAAGTAATTAAAATTTAAAATATAATTTTAATTAGAAGTTACTGTTGTAACTTATAACCATAAGTCAATGTCAATTTATATATTTATAGTATTAAATTTAATGATTTAATTTTAATTCACTATCAGTATAAATTTTTTTACACTATCATATAATTATATATTACCAAATATTTGACATTTTAAATAATTATTATCTTAGTCATGTAATTTTTATAATAAAATTAAATCAAAATTAAACTCTAAATTTAAACTTACATTCATTTAAAATATTCAGAATAAATTGACGATTTATATTTTTATATGTAAACAGTTTACCGTTTCTCTTTAGCATCCAGACATTTTTGCTTGCATTCTTAATTTAATTTTAGGTCTATTTTTAAATAATGCAGCTTGACTTGCACTATCTCAACTTGCGATTAACTTATTCACAAAATGATTTATATGCCTTTTGAGGTTCATGCTTGGTTTAATATTTTTCTAAATAATTAATTTATTAATTATTAATTTTTTGCCTCAGAAAGTTGATATAAAATAGTTTATACTAATTTTGTTTTGTTTTGATTTGACTTACATAAATTTATACATTTACTTATCCGAAATACTTTGATTGAAAAGTTACATTTCGTGATACCTAATGACACTAGGTTTGCAATGGTACACGGCACGTTTTGTGTTTCTTTCTCTATTGAGTAAATAAGTCTTCATGAAAATTATTAGGAATACTTCAACTCATATGTGCAATCATTCATATATCTTAAGGATGCTCCTTTTTGCTTCCCTTGGTGCAAAGGAAATTGTTAAAAATTTAAAGTTTAATTGCAGAGCATATAAATTCTTATATTTTGTTTTATTGATATTTGTAGCTTATTTCTATGCAAATGTATATATTCTTAAGTACATATGGTTCTATATATTTACTTATCAATAAATATTTCTTTGTTAATATTTTTCTAACTTAGTTATGTACATATATACATTCATTATATTTGTTTTTCATAATAAACTTATAACATTTTTTATTATTTATACTAACATTTAGAGAGGCATTATTGTGCCTATCAATTCATTTTTTTAATTTTTACTTATATAATTATTTTATAAATTAATTAATTATAATTTTATTATAATTATTAATTAATTACTTAAATAAAAATAATTACGTGAAAGAGCAAAATATATTTAAAGTTAACTATAATTATGTACATGAAAAGAATATAACTCTCTCTATTAGACAGCAATTCTAAATGTAAACTGTAGTTATCAAACAAAAATTTATATTTACAATTTTATTCTTTTTTCCTCTTTGTGTTCAATTAGTTATCAATAGTTTTTTAGAGAAAAAAATTTGATAGCAAAAAAAGAAATCTCCTAATTTAGTTATAAAAAAATTTATATTTATAATTTTATCATTTTTTTATTTATCTTCAATTAGTTGTTAATAATTTTTTAAAAAACTAAATATTTGACGTCAAACAAGAGAATCTCTTTCATATAAAAGTATAGATAATTCTAACCATTATAATATTATATCGTGTATCTTACTAGTGTGGATGCGTGTCATGCATGGTCCATATACTTTTTAGTTACATGTCTCGTTCTCACGATAAGACACATCTCAATGATAATATCTTAACATGTGACACTCTAATTGAAATGAAAACATCTAATGACGTCTTCCTTGCTTCTACTAGTGCTTCTCTAATCCTCTAATGCTTCAATGGAGGAGTGTGTCTCACTTTTGTGAGTTTGTCTCTTCCACTCAAGAGTGTGTAAGAGTTTTGTGGTGACTAAAGAGAGGGAGGAAATGGCGAATGAGTTGGTGGGGAAGTGGAGAAAATTCACTTTGTCAAAGGCGGAGGAATTAACAATCAATGCCACTATAAGCAGGGGAAAGGGTTCTAATGGGGTTAGAAGTTTCGGATCGTTGGTAGTGTTATCTCGATCAGACCGTATAATGTCAATGCACTAGGGAGAATGATGGAAAAAATCTGGACGCCAATTAAAGGAATTGAATTTAGGAGGCTGGGAGATAATTTGATAATGTTTGAGGTTTTCTGCAAGAAGGACAGGGATCAAATTTTTGCAGGAAGTCCTTGGTCTTATGGTCTTATGATAAAAATCTCCTGATTATCAAAGACTATGATGGGCAACAACGTCTGTCAGACCTCTGGTTTCATCATGCTAGCTTTTGGATCAGAATTATGGATCTTCCTGTTAGAGCAATGAATAGAGAAATAGGGAAAAGAGTCGGCTCAGCATTAAGGTAGTGTTTAGAGGTGGACGTAGACAAGCGAGGCCAGGCTCGCGATGCAAATTTACGTATCCGCGTATACATAGACATACGGAAACCCCTTCGCAGAGGAATCCGTCTTACAATTGATTTTCAGAAAAGATTGTAACTAGTCCAGTGCAATCATTGTTAGTGTCTGGACAACCATCAAAGAAGGGAGTTGATACTGTTAAGGATGCAGATGGTATCAGCCAATCGAAAGTTATTAAGGTTTGTAGTAAAAAGTCAATGAAGAAAACAGAGACAAAGCATTCAAACTCTACTAAGAGGGAAAAGAAGTGAAAATTGTTAGCTAGAGAAACTCCACGAAGAGACACTGGAACAATCATTCCCATTCAGACGAAAAGGAACCTTGATTCCTTTCTGGAAGGGTGTAGTGACATGGAGGTTGAATTATACCAGGTGCTTCCTTAGTCAAGAAGAGTTGCAAAAGAAGGGCAGGTGAATATTAACTTATTATCAGCAAAGTTTGCTTCGCAACTTTGCCGTCAGCCATGAAGATTCTAGCCCGGAATTTCCATGGACTCAAGAATTTACAGGCAACTCCACAGCTCCGCCTCTTACTAAGGTAAGAAAATCTCGATATAGTGTTCATATTTCAAATAAAACTCTCTCGCAGGAATTTTAGAGGTTTAAGTGGAAGGTAGGTTACAACTATGGATTTGGTGTAGGATGTGATGGTTGTAAACGAGGTCTGGGGTTATCGTGGAGTTCAAAGATGGAGATTCCCCTACAATCATTTAATCAGTATTTCATTGATGTGAAAATTGGTAATCAGGAGGACAATGGAAAGTAGAGGTTCGCGGGCTTCTTTAAGGATGCTTTGGTGACTAATAGGCACACTTCGTGGCAATCTCTGAAGAATTTGCATAATTCAAATAGCTGTCTGTGGATCATTGGAAGGGACTTTAATGAAATCCTTGACAACATGGAGAAATCAAGCGGCCAATCTCGTCCAATGTGGCAAATCAGAGCTTTCCAGGAGGTGCTAGACCATTGTGCTCTTCATGATCTGGAATTTACTGGATATCACTATACCTGTAACAATTAAGAGGTCAGGAGATCAGAATATCTAAGTTCGATTAGACAGGTCCTTGGCTAATCAACCATGGTTGGAGAAATGGCAGCAAGCTCAAGTGTTTCATCTCCATTCCTCACACTCGGATCATTTGCCAATCTTGTTGGACCTCGAAGGTAGAGGAATTCAGCAGCTAAGAGCTAAGAAAAAGAGGCCTTTCAAATTTGAAAAGATGTGGCTAAGGGATCCAAATTGTGATAAGCTAATAGCAAATTGCTGATAAGAAGCAACAGGGGAGATTTACTTTCTGCAGTAGCGGCAGACATTGATTGCTTGGGTAAACAGCTCAAGTTCTAGGATGCAAGCTCCTTTGGTAATGTGAAGTAAACAGATTCAGAAACTGTAGAAGGATATAGAGACCTGGACATCGAAACCTCCAACAGAGGAGAACATGCTTACCATGAAAGATATGAAAAGAACTCTGAATGAACTCCTAGCATGAGAGGAGATTATGTGGAGGCAACGGTCAAGAGTAAGTTGGCTCAAGGAAGGAGATCAAAATACAAAGTTCTTTCATGGAAGGGCGTCAGTTAAAAAAATAAAAATAAAATTAGTAGACTTCGCAATAGCCATGGTGAGCAGAGTACAGATATGCAGCAAGTTGAACAGATAGCCAATAATTACTTTTTGGACCTCTTCACATCTATAGTCCTCTCAAGAGTGGAGGAAGCTCTGGACAGTGGAATGCAAAGTAACAGAAGATGCACAGTCATGGAGTAAACCAATGACCAACATGTATATATGCACAATCATGGAGTAAACCAACGACCAACATCTTTAAAGTAATGTAGATGCTGCTATTTTTACTGAGGAAGAATTCATTTGGAGTTGGGATCGTGGTTAAAGATTGAATGGCCAATTTATGGCTGGCAAATCTAATAAATTGCTAGGTTCTGTGAATGCTCACAAGGGAGAGCTTATTGCTGTAAAAGAATGACTGCTATTTTGGCTTAAGGAATTGGGATGAAGAGTGTACTTAGAAGATGCCAAGAACGTATATCAGAATCGATAGAAAAGAAAATATACCATAGAAACAACTGATTTAATATTTTAATATATTAATAAAAAAATTTATACCACTAAGAAATTAAAGCATTAATACTTAAAGTATCTTTCGATATTTTTTTATGAATTAAATTTAAAACTTTAATTCTCCTTTCACCTAAATTTTCTTCAACAAAAAAATACTAAAATAATATTAAAAATACTAAGAAAATATTAAAATAGGCTCAAAAGAGACAATAGATATGTAATTTTAAATTGCGTAAAATTAAAAAGAGTAATACTTTATTGAACATTTTTTTTAAAATTATTATAAGTGACTTTTTTTTATTTCTATAAAATATTATATTATGATTTTCAAATAATATATCATTCTTAAGTAATATTATTTGCTCTTTTTTTTAATTTTTTTTGTACATCACACCGGTTTTATGCTAGTTAATAGTTAAAAATAGAAGTGAAAATGTGTCACAACGTACTCGAAATGCATTGCAATGAGAGATAAACTAAATTTATCAAAAAATTTAGAAGTAACCACTAATTTTTATTTTAAAAAATTAATTAAAAATACCCTTTATTAGAAAATTAATCTTTTAAAAAATAAGATCAAGGGTCGGAGTCTGATTATGCACAAGAAAAAAATTTAATCCTACTGGACTCCTAACACATACGTCCTAAAATACATTAAAGATAATTATGCAAATTAATAACATTTACCCTTTGAGCAAAAATAACTAATAACAAAAAATTAAAAAAAAAAATAAGAAATTAAATTAATAAAAATATTTATAATTTTTGGCTTGTCTTGCAAGCTTAGGATCCTTTCATGTACAATGGAAAGTTACGTAGTTTTTTGTAAAAAATATTTGTAGGTTGGTTTATTTTAATTAAAAGGATTAAATTGTAAAAAAAAAAAAAAGGATTTGATTGAAAATGAATAATTTGATTGATTCTATGGAAAAAGAAAATTATTACAAGGAAATCGAATCTTGCATAGAATTTAAAATAATGCTAGATCATATAATAAATCCCCATAAATTTGATAATATTTGAGAATGGAAAAACTTATACAATCAATATCATCAACCGTTGCTTGAATTAAAAATTTATAAACATGAAAAATATTTATAAAAAAGACTAACAAAAATAAAAAATATATTAGTAAATAACAAAATATTTAAAGAAAATAAATTAAATAAAAAAGTAATTAATGCTTGAACATGATCAATAATAAACGATCAAGCTAATAATTCAAGAAAATGAAATACATGAATCATATGTTAACAAAAGAAATAAAAGTCATAAAATCAAAAAAAACAAGAAAAAAAACTCAATTTAATGAAAAATCAATTACAAATTTAATGAGATAGATAGAATAAACATGAAATCAATCCAAATAATTAAAGATACGTAAAAAAAAAGGAAGAAAACCAATATGTCAATCAACAAAATAGATTTGATATAGTCAAGCTATCTTATTATTTATTTCTACCTAAAAACGTTTTTTTATTTTTTTTTATTTTTTTGTTCATTACATTTTTATAAAAAAAAATCATGTTTACTTCAATGAATCATAAAGAACTCATCAATCCTTTACCCAACATGCGGCCATGATGGAGCACACGAAAACCACTTCTAATCACTTTTATATTAGTAAAACAAATCCTATAAAACCCATTCTTCTAACTTAATGGTTTGCCATCCCCAAAAATATATACTCCTAATATACCTAGATTTGTAAATTCGAATTATACATCAACTTGGTAGTTCAGCTGACACTTAGTATTGGAGATATGACACTTAGCATCCCTATTTCATTTTAGGTTGTTTAAGGGACCATGGAGACTTGATTTTGCCTAAAAGCCATACAGATTCGTATTGGAAGATTGAAAGTGTTAGATGGTTGTACACTTTAGATGGGAAATTGAAACAAATAATTGGTTTTAAAATTCAAGAACTAAAGGAATAGCAAGGAAGGAGATTAAAATGAAGGAGAAACTTACTTCTACTGAAACTCACAAGCAGAAAATTCTGGGCAACCCATTTTCCTTTGTTTTTCCTCTCCTTTTCTTTCTTTTCTGCCATGCTCTCCCTTGTTCCTCTGCTCTTTTTTTTTTTTGCTTTGTTGTCATTTTCTCCTTTTTTTTTCTAGTCTTTTCTAACAATTGTCTTTCCATTCTTGCAATTCTAGGTTTTTCTCCCTTTTATACATCTAGCTCACTTAATTTCTCATTTATTTCAATTAATCTCTTACAATTAATCAAGGCAATCAATATTATTTCCTTTCATTAATTTAGAAATCAAATTTTAATATAAAATTATTTCAAATTGATTTTGCCTTTTAAATTAAAACTTGTTGGGCTTGGGCTTGACCTTGTAGAATATAAAATAACTATAGTGGCCCCAAATAAAACAAATGAATATGAAGATTTAGAAGGTTAAAAGATTGGACTTAGGTTTTTTAAAGAGGATTAAGCCTAGGTTTGAGTCATTATTAATATTTTTTATTTTTTATAATTTTTTCTTTAATTCTATAAGTTTGGACAAAATACAATGTTCACAAGATGGAGATAAAGAGGTCGTAGCACCCTTCATATAGTTTAATAGCAATGGCCAAAGTTAGTTACAAAAGAATAATGCTAGGCTACTAATAATCTACTCACAAGTTTCAATAACTACAAGTATCTTCACAGTTGGATGACTAGAAAGGAGAAGTAGTTGGTCCAAAAGAATCAGGACTTGAGAAATCCAGGAAGAAGCTATAAAGGGGCGGTGGAGCAAATTTTGTTAAATAATTACAAGGTAGAATTTCACATGTAACGAAAGAATTTGTTCAGTTGAGTTAGTATTTGTGTGCGCAAGTGAAATGCGCTACCTTCCCCCGATATGCCAGCTCCCTCTAGATTGCAAACATCAGCATTGAATTTTCCTCCTTCCTACCCCTACCAGCTATCTCCTGATGAGCTAAATTGTTTCTTCTACAATAATTTCTGAGGCAATTCACATTGTTTTCAAATTATGATGAGCAAAACATAGGTTGTGAAACGGGTTATTAACAGAGACTGAGAAAGTCATCTAAATGATAAGAAATATAATGAAACCATAAAATTCACTCTCCAAGAAAGTGAATATCAACACAACAAGATTTTCAAATAAGTTCATTTCTCTAAGAATCAAATTTCCTAATAAAATTGTGGTTAAGTTAATCGGAGTAAATATGCCATAGTCATTACTTGCAAGTACTAGGTGATTATAGTTTTTTTTTATTCTCAAAAAACAACACAAATAAAATAGGGTTCTAAATTCTAATGTCATTTAGCAATATAACTTACCAAAGATGAGCAGAAAACTTACTAAGCTCAACCTGAAACCTGTTTCTATTCCCACTATGATAACTCTAAGATTTCCTCCTTATTAGAAGCAAGAGTGGTTGACAGGACTTGTAGAGTGTTAGACTTGAGATTTGAGAATTTTTCATGGAGAAATTAGTTACTACTTGCCAGAGCAAAATTATTGGGGCCATTATTGTTAATGAACATATTGTCCTTTTCATTTTCAAGGTGAAAACAACATGATAGTAGTAACGAATGGTATGGTCCTATTGCATGATTCTTTAGTACTTGGCATGCCAATTCCATTTACCAACTCACATTTACATATTCTGATAATTATGGAATAACTTTTGTATAAGACATTGGAGTTAAAGACTTCCCTTCTAAAGGCGTTTCTTTTATATCATTTGCGTTATGGCAAGGTGCTTGACTAATATTAAGAAATTATTTGCATGAGTGTGATAGTGATACATTCCAAAACTGCTATAAGCGGGTGCCTAACTGAAAGCATGATTATGCTCTTACAGTTTTTTATGCTGAGCATTTTTGTGTGTCCTTTCTTCTTTTAAAGCTATAAGACAAACCATAATATACAAATGCCACCCTAATGATATTTTCTTTTGCTTTACCAATTTCACCTTAACTTTCTTTGAAGCGTTTCCAAAATTTTAATGTGGTTTTCATTTGGACTATTGTTTTTAGTAGTAAACAGAAAATATCAATATAGATATGGCCAAAAAGGCTGACCTTGCTTTGCTATTAAGTATGGGAAAAGGTAGATGAAGATCTGTGAGTATTTAGACTTATTGTAAGTAGGGGATTTCTTCTATAGGGCCAAAAAACCAAACACATAGTCTAACGGTCAAGTAAAAAAATTTTAAAAACATTGTAAAAATATCATTTTTCAAAAAAGAAAAATTAGGGCCATGGTTAACTACCCTCCCTTGGGATCAAATCTAACATTTTTTAAGAAGCCAGAAGTGTTATTAGGTTACAAAGCCATTAACTTTTCTTTTCTCCTTTGTTTATAAATTGAATTGATTTATATTACATATGATTAAGTGAGAAATTGTTTACTTAATTATAATGGAATATAGAGAGAGTAACATTCAATGTGAAAGTTGCATAACTTCGCCAAATGTACCTATAATGAATTAAGTATGTTCAGCAAAAGCATATGTTATAAATAGCATTTCCGGGCTGAGTATTCATCAAAAGGGAGGTGGTAGACAAAAGCTGACAATGATAAATCTCAGTGTTATACAACAAAATTGAGGAACTTCTTCAACACAATGAATGATGAAATTTCTGTATACAAGAAGTATCAACTGTGCATGACATGTTTTTCTGTGTAAACTAACTGTATACAGCCCTAGTAAATTATACCACAACTTACCGTATGCACATTATTTGTAATCCCAAATAATTTAATTTCCCAATCACAAATGACTAAACAATGTATCCACAACTTGAGTCACCTATGGGGTTGGATATCTTAATTAGCATAGCCAGAGCCTCCTTCATGTTAGGCCTAGCTTGAGGTGCCTCAGCAATGCACTTTAGTCCAACTTGTAGCAACCCACCCATCTCCTCTGCCCCCTCAACTAGTCCAGATCCCATCAACAGAAACTGGCACAGAGTGACTTAACCCATGTCTTCCATAACCCATGACACGCCTAGCCCATTCCACCAAACACTCTTCCCCTCCATCCACTGCTCGCCTAGCTGTTGCTAGCTCCATGGCCAACACCCCAAAACTGTACACATCCCCTTTTGTAGTGGCTTTCCATGTCTGGCCATACTCTGGGGCAACGTAACCCACTGTGCCAGCCACCATCGTGCTCACATGGCTATCCCCAACATCAACCACTCTAGCAAGTCCAAAGTCCAGTAACTTTGGCCTTCCCATCCTTGTCTAGCAACACATTGCTAGCCTTCACATCTCTATGCACTATAGCCGGGTAGCATTCGTGATGCAAATAGACTAGGGCCCGAGCCACATCAATGGCCACTTCTAGGCGCCTCTTCCATGTCAACCGTGTCCTATCAGTCACAAGATCCTCCAAGCTTCCACCTCCTATGTACTCATAAACAAGTATCTTCTTTGAACCATATAGGCACCATCCGTATAGTGTGACTAGGTTTGGATGAGGCCAACCAAACCCATGACCACTCAGAACTTCCATCTCAGCTCGGAATTCTTTTTCGCCATCAATTCCTTCCCTTTGGAGCTTCTTCACTGCCACTTCTCTACCATCTGGAAACAAGCCTTTGTACACTGTTCCAAACCCCCCTTTTCCTATAACTCGGTCCTCTGCGAAGTTACTGGTTGCTTTCAAAATGTCAGCATGTGTAAAAACTGTCCTATTCAACTGAAAGACCTTAACAGTATCAGACAACCATGGTGAGGATCTGGAGTTGCTAGAATCTTGCCCATGTTTATCCCTCAAGAGATATCCTGGTTCCATTGAAGGACTTTTCACTAATAAACAAACTATGAGAGAAAGAAGTCCAAAAACCATGAAAGCCAGTGCTAGAGCCAAAATCACAAAAAACACAAACAATTTTGTGGATTTTTTCAGGTCTTTGGGAAAGGTCGCATTTTTATCACTTGTGATGTTATCAAAGAACTTTGGGAAGTCCAAGAGGGGGTCGCCCAAATATGAATCTCTCTCGAAAGTAACTAGTAGTCCGGATGGTGGGACTACACCAGATATCAAGGGATTGTATGAGATGTTGAACCTGCTAAGCTGAGCCAAGTTGACCAAACTTGCGGGAAACATCCCAGAGAAATTGTTGAAAGACAAATCCAGATCTCGCAGACATTTCAAGTTGCCGATTTCCCATGGAATTTCACCTGAAAAATTGTTTCTGGTTATGTTCAAGACCACAAGTGGCAAACTTCCCATCTCTGGAGGGAATTTCCCAGAGAATTTGTTAACCCCAAAATGCAACATGCTGAAGTTCAGCATCGTCCCAATTTCTGTAGGAATTTCACCAGTGAGCTGGTTCCCACCGAGCTGAACATATCCGGATATCTGGGATAATCCAAAGGAGGACCCAGAATTGCAAATAGGGAAAATACCATATCCTTTCAGCATTCTGTCCCAAAGGCTCCTACAATTCTTCCTCGTTAGGATGGTGTACACAAAGCTGAATGGAGGGTAATCTGCAGGTATCCATCTCCTCATCGCTAAGCATGCTCCTCTGCCAGCAACAACTCGATCAATGGTTTTCCGATTTGATTCAAACGTGGCCATGGCATTTCTTCCAATTTTTGTCAGTTCGGAAGGCAAATTTCCAGAGAGATTATTGTTTGCAAGGCTTAACCATAACAAGCTTGTGCAGTTTCCTAACTCTGGTGGGATTTCTCCAGTTAATGAATTATCTGCCAGCATTAACCATAAGAGAGAACTCAAGTTTCCAAGGCTTGATGGGATTGGCCCACTGAAACTGTTAAAGGCGAGGTCAAGTGCTTGCAGGTGAGTCACTTGTTCCCAAGTTCGGTGGAATAGGTCCAGTGAACTGGTTGTAAGCTAACATCAAGAACTTTAGACCTTGACAGTTGAGAGACTTCAACGGGTAATGGACCTGAAAAATTGTTGAAGCTTAAGTCTATGCGGGAAAGGTTTGACAAGGTAAGAATTCTTGATGAATTCAATCCTCCAGTATAAGAATTTGAGTGCAACAGAAGAAACTTCACTTGCTTAAATTTCCCAAATATCTCTTGTATGTCCCCACCAAATCGATTTCTGCTCAAATCCAAGATATACAAATTGGTCAAGTTCAAAAGGGTCTCTGGAATATCCCTTGAAAAACTGTTGTTCCCAAGAACAATGATTGGAGGCCCGTAATCGATCCAATTTGACTGGGAATATTTCCAGTGAAATTATTACTAGAAAGATTCAGAATTACTAGGTTCTTGCAGTTAGAAACCTCCTTCGGGGCATTACCAACAAACCCATTTTCTGAAAGATCTAGTATTTCAAGGCTGCAATTCCCTGGAAAAGCTTGCGAAGGAATAGTCCCGCTGAGATGATTCTCCGAAACTGAAAATTCTCTCAGCCTCGCAAATCCAGTCCATATGCCCCCACTCAGATAGTTGTTGCTCAAATCCAAGTACTGCAATTTCGGGCATTGATCAAAGCAGCTTTCAATCCCACCAGTGAAGTTGTTGTCTGAAATATTCACAGTGACTAAACTGTCACAAATGGCAGGGAAATTCAACCCTAGCTCCCCATGAATTCTATTAACCGATAGGTCTAGTGTCTGCAAGAGGTTCAAGCCAGTCAAGCTCAGCTCTCCCTCAAGAATATTATGGGAGAGATTGAGATACACAAAGCTTCTGGCACTGCCTCAAGTCCTCTGGAATCTCTCCAGAGAGCGTGTTCCAAGAGAGATCAAGGTGAGTGAGCTCAGTGAGCTGCGAGAAGTTCGTGAATATCTCACCGGCGATGTCGCTGTGAGACAGGTCTACGCCGGCGACCCTCCTCGTCGTCCCGTTGAGGAGGCTGCACGAGATTCCTGACCATTCACAAGGATTTGAACTGTTGTTATTCCAGTTTATGTATCCTCCACGCTCTGCGAGAGTTTGATTGTGGAGGTACGATTTGAGCTTCAGCAGAACCTGTTTGTCTGTGTCCAAAGAATCCCCGGCAACAATTTTCCCTTTAAAATCAACACAAAACAGACATGCCTCGGTAAACGCGAAAGAAAACTTCGTAGACAGCAAGAATCAACCTCGGAAAACCAGAACTAAAAAATGAATACCCGAAAACTGCTCTGAGAATCTAAAAACACCCACGATGTTGATAATGATGAATGATTATTGATTTTTATTAAGGATTACAGCATGTTTGAGTTTCACTCATCATCAATATACGAATTTTTATATGAGCATCTGGTCAGGGTAATGTACAAAGAGAGTTTTTTGAGTCTTTACCTGAAAAAAGGATCAAGAGGCAGACTAACAAGAAGCCCCAGGAATCTGTTTCCTGCTCTGACATCTATCTTCCTGTTTTGGAATTTCTTCCTCCTTCTCTTCTGCTACTTGTTTTTTTTTTTTTTAATTTTTTGATAGACTGATGATTCACAGAATAAAATAAGAGTGAATCTTTAAAGGGGTGAAAAATAGGAGAAAGTTGAACCCACTGGGATGTATGTTGGAATGCTGTGGCGGGAGGTAGACAAAATAGAACTTGGAGCAGAATGGTTGGAATCATTCTTTTCCAGTTTTCTTTTTTCGTGACATGTTAAACAGTTATTTTAATAAATAAACCATCGTTGTTGTTGTTAGCTTGTTATTTATGAAAGTGTAGAACTCGATGTTGTTTGTCCATGAAAGTCAAATCAGTTACATGTCTCTGCTTCGGGGTATTTGTTAAAGTTTATTGATGAATTCAGAGTCGCAGGTAGCAAAGGAACCCAAGGGGCGGTCGAGCCGCCGTTGCTGACCGGTTCGAAGAAGATTGGCTCGCACGGCACCCAAAGACTGAACTCTCGGACTCAAGAGACGAGCACATTTTTTATGCAATTCTTTTTCATGATGTTTGGTAGATCAAGTTGGTTCTGTGTGATCAAAGGTGGTATCAAGGTTAAGCGAGAAAGAAAATGTGAGAAAATGACATCGCCGTACTCTTGGTTGGGTAGGTTGCTTTTATGAATATCGTGGAAAAATTGGCTGCGATTGGTAGAGGATTATGGCCAAGAGGCACACTCGTGGCTATGGACAGTGAGCAGTTATTTTAAAAAAATAAAATATATCTTTTCTTTTTTATTCTATAAATTAAGATACAAAAGATAATATGAATAATATATGGATAGTGGATAGTCATATTAATAATGTGAAACTTTCACCTCTCTTATTAATATCTAAATAAAAATAAAATAATATACAATTCAAGTGTTATTATTTAAATTTTTAAAATTACTTTTCTCTATCATCTTAAAAACTAAGAAGATCAAATTGAAACGTGCGTGTCAATATGTTTGTGTGTTTGTTTATATAACCGAGTAATTTTATATGCACTCATCGTAATTTCATATAGTCCTCATTGAAAGAGTAACAAGTGACTGAAAATTTTTTGCCTATTACTTAATTTATATCTAACCCAAGAATTTTTTGTCACTTATTTCTCTTTATATGAGACTATGTAAAATTGTGATATGTGCATTTAACATCAGTCATGCATATACATGTGTATGTATCATTGATCTAATCATTTCTTACTAAATATCATCTCAATTAACTCAATCAATGAACTAAATTGTCATTTTGGTTTTATAAATATATTTTACGTTCATTTTAATGTGTATTGAAATTATTTGAAGTATACTTTTTTATTAATATAAAATTTTATGAGCATGATATATATAAGGCAAAAATTTTATTGAATTAGATACTTTTTTAAAAAATATATATAATATAAAAAATTATATTATTATAAGATTAATTTAATTTATTATACTAATGTTAACAATGGTTGTTAAGTGTGGCTGCTTATGAGTTATGAGAAACTTTATACAATATACTTTTCAAAATTAATGTGACTATAAAAAATATGAGTTTAATCTTTATTTGTTGTTAGTATAAACAAATTTAGATTATCATCTAATTATGTGTTGTTAAATTATTTAAAAAGTTTGAATAAAATAATAATTACTTAAAAAATTAAACACTTTTAATGATATACTAATATGTACAATTAGATAATAAAGTAAATAAAATTTACACCAACAGTAAATCAAAATTAAACTCACAATATAAAACTTTAACTTTAGTAAATCATAATAATTGTTTTTCTAATATGAAATTATATTCATTTAACTTTAGCTCACATGTTTTTAAAAATCTATACTCAATACTCCAACAATTCTCAATCTTGCATGTTTGATCACATTCTTAATCTTTAATAGAATTCCTTTATTTTACCCAATTTTGAATTTTATTAAATTATTACAGCAAAGTTAAAATAGTAATTTAAAATTTTTTTTTTTCACATTGCACGGTTCTACCACACGCAGTTTCTATTGCAATTTACTCCTGCAAGCTAGGAACACATGCAATTAGTTTAATTTTATTATTTATAATTCTAAACAAATGCTATTTTAAGCAACTTTTAAAGTCAGAAATAATTTCAAACAAAATCTAAATATGTGTAAAAGTATATGCAACTAGTTGGTGATAGTGGTTAGCATATCATGATCTTAGAAATACAAACAAAGTTCGAGTCTTAGAATTGTTACTTAAATAGAGGGTTTTAACCTCTATGCTAACAAGTCTACACGATTGAAGATTTCTTTATATAAAAAAAATTATGTGTAAAAGTAAAATTATAATTTATAAATAACAAAAGAAATATGTTTTATTTTACCAAGCAAAAAACAAACACTTTTTCAAAGAGAAATAGACAAGCAAAAGCAAAAGGGAGAAAGAAAGACAAAACTCAACTGCAATCCAACAAGAGGGCAATGGGCCAAAGGATTAAGACAAGTCAAGGGAATTAGTAATGAAGTATTTGATTTTGATGTGCACACCAGATGGGTTTTGATTGCACATATCCAGCACCTCTCTTAGTTTTGAAAACAAAAAGTGGGGAGAGCAATAATTGAAGTGAAAAAAAATTGAAAGATGAAAATTAGTTTCAGGGGTCTCTCTAGCTACTACTCAGAAATTATAAAGGAGAGGAGAAACACTATAACATATAATATATGAGTCTAATAACAATTAATAAAAAATATACATATACTATTTGCATTTTATCTTATTTTAAAGTAATCATTATAAGCTTTTATTAAATTCATGTGAGTTTCTTAAACTAATTGTAAATTGCAAACCAACCTTTCCATTTATCAACTAAGTAGAAACCTTCCGTCATGTGGCATGAACATGTTGATTAATACACATGATATACCTGGTTTGTTCTAATATTTTTACGAAAAAAGTTATTTCTATTTTTGTTGAATTTATATTTTTTAAAAAATAAATAACGAAAAAAGAAATTAAAAAGAGAAAAATTTTAAATGGCATGAACATATTAAAGACTATCATGTGTATTAATCAACGTATACAAAATATGTTACAAATGACGTCACAACCATCTTGTAGGATATCGTGACAAAAAAAGAAAATTAAACTTTAAAAATTTTAGAAATCATTACAAATTTTTATGTGGATAAAGAAAATTTAGAGAAAAAAAACTCTTTTTATTTAAAAGCATTAGTTTTTTATTTAAAAAATAATTATTGTACCCTTAATATATCCATCTACAAACAGTTACATTTTACCATTAATCATTTCTTTCATACTTCATTTATCACAAATTCTTGATTTTTTTGATAAAAAGTATAATTTTGATTATCGTGTTGTTGTCTAAACTCTCTTAATCTATTATTGTTACATGCCCTAAATTGAATTACTTATATAAATAGTTCCTCAATCTTTTATTGATATCTTGATCAATGATCAATCAAAATTTTTCTATCTTCATTCTTAGTACATTTCACTTGATCTATCTTCATTCTTAGTACATTTTTAGTATATTTCTTAGTTACTTGATATTTTTTTATAATTTTTCTACACTTTTACAAAGGCGCAATGCTAAAACACTCTTTTAATTTTAAAATTAACTTATGTTGTGTTTGGATAAAGAATTTTAAAATTTTAAAGAATTTCAAATACAAAGAAATTTAATTATAGCAATTCAATTTCCATCATTTATAAAAAAAAAATTGTTTGGATTATCAAATTTGATCAAGATAATTTCATTCTAAAATTTCACTCTGAATAATTTGCTAAACTTTTTACTCTATAATAATTAAATTAAGTAAAAAATTATGTTTCCATTGAGAAATAGAAACAATCAATGGGAAATCAAGGCCATAAGTGTCCAGAAATGGAATGTGATTTTCTTAGAGATCATTTTTAAATGCCCTTAAAAATTACATTCCTTCCTTCAAATACCTTATCCAAACATAGCCTTAAACACTTTCTTTCACCACCACAATTCTTTATTTTAGTCAAAAACCATTTTGATTCACCAAGAACTACTTCTACTACCCTCCAAATTCCTTTGCCATCTCTTCCCAAATAAGGTTGGCACTGCATTCTGTCATCCAAATCCCTTCTTCTAATACATTTCTCTTAAACGCCAATTGTTTTTCCTCCTTTAACTGCCACCACTTAATCCTTGGCTTTTATATAACTTGATGGTTTTTGCTTTTCGTCTTCTTAGTATGCATATACAGAACCAAAACCCTATGCTGGGGAGTCAAACTCTAGCCTATTTTACACTAAATTCAAACATAGATGTAGCGGCTAACTTATTTAACAATGTACTTGAGGTAAAGGCCTAGTATTACCACAATTTATAAACCTAATCACATAGTAAAAAAATAAGAATCTTATTAATTATATAAATAATATTGTGTTTTGTCTATTTTACCTTCCTGAATTAGCCAATGAACTGAAATTTTTTCAATCTACCCGTGATGTTATTTTATTTGAAATTTATTAGAAATTATCAAAAATATTTTCTTTAAGAAATTATGAAAAGTAGAAAAAATAATTACTTTAAACCTTGAGTGATTGAGATAAAGAAAGGAAAAATAGAGAAAGATTGATAAAGAGAGGATGGAGATAAAAGTTAAGGCTACAGGTGACAGTATGAGAAGCTCTATGAATTTGTGCTAAACACTGAGTATTAAAGTGTGCTAAATACTCCACCAACAATTATGGGAGTTTACAAGAGCTCTGTAAACCAAACTTGACAAAGGAAAAGTAAAATTAGGTTTCTCAGGATCTATACTAACCTTAGGTATGCACCTACCACAAGATGTCCATTTGTCTAATTAGCTAATGAACCAAGTATTAGCATTATGAAGTATATGATGTCATTCATTTTGTAAGAGTCCACAAGAGCTCTGTAAACCAAACCTGACAAAGGAAAAGAAAAAATTAGGTTTCTCAGGATCTGTACTAACCTTAGGTATGGTAAAAAAATATTTAGATTTCTTGGGAAGGTCCAGATTCCTTACCCTTTGGAGAGTCACTCAAAAAATGATATATGGGTGTGTTGTTACAATAATCTTGAATAAATTTACAAATATTTTAAAATAAAGGTAAAACATTTTAAAATAAAGTTACAACATAATGTTAAAGAGTTTTATTTTAAAGAGTTTTAAAGATTTAAACGTTTTAAATCATGTTTTATATAACTTTATTTTAAAATATCTTAACATTATTTAAAATATTCATAACTTAACACACCTTGCGTCATTTTTTATGACTTATACCTGAATAAACTCCTACCCTATAAGGTAAGGTCCTTTAGTGGTGCTTTCACTTGGGGATAGAGTGCCTTTCCTCCTACAAAAGATATTGGCGGTTTAGTTTGATTCAGTTTTAAGATAAAAAGTTCTTCAGGATTAAATTAATCTATTTTTTTATATTAAAAACTAATTAATTTTATTTTAATTAGAGAATCAAACTGAACTAACCATTATCTATTAGTTTGGTTTGATTCGATCTAATCAGTTTTTATTCAAATATTTTTTTTTTGAAAAAAAATAATATCATACTAGACATTTTTTTCTTTTTCATAACTCAATTAACAATAAATTAACTTTAAAAATATTAATAAAAGTATAATCAAATAAATATAAATAATAAATTGACTTAAATATTTCCTATAAAAATAATAATAAATTAAAATTTTAATAATTTATAAGTATGTAATTATAAAAATATATATACATATAATTACATAAATTCGATTTGGTTTTAGTTTCATAAATGAGAACTTAAAAACTAAACTAAAGAAATCAGTTGATATAAAAAGAGAAGCGAACAAAACTAATTAATTTTAATTTTGTTCGATTTTGGAGTTTTTAAATTTAATTTTTTTTATTTAAATTGATTTGATTCAATTATGAACACTCTTAGCCACAAACGAACCTCAATCCAAAATGCTCTTTTTGAAATTTCGGGTTTCTGCCTCTATTATTTTGGTACGGTCTCCAAAATTCTCATTTATATAATTTTTCATAAATGCTTGTGTCCTATTATCTTTTGTATATTTTTATGTTAAATGATAAAGAAAAATGGATGCCTCCTTCACAATTGTTGGATTTCTTCTTTATATTGTTTGTTTTTGTCTTTTTAATTTCTATTTATAAATCTAGCATTAGTTAACGATTTGGGAAGATGGCGTCTAATTGTGTCCCTCACCTTTGGTGGAGAAACGATTACCAGTTGAGCTAATCTTCTAAGTGGAATATTGGGATGTGTTGGGAGCATTCTTAATTTTTTAAAAATAAACATTTTTCACGGATAATGCACTAAAACAGATTTTAAGATTAACAAAAGAAAAACAGTTGAATAGTTTTATTTGGAAAACAGTTTTTGAAGCAAAAAAAAAAAATGCGAAAAGTTGGTATACTATTACAGTTTTGCCATCAATGAAAACAATTTTCATGAATTGTTTCTATTGTTTTCAATGAATTCAGCAATATATTTTACAGTTTTGCTGCTAATAAAAATTATTTTCATGAGTTGTTTTCTGTGTTTTCAAAGACTTCAAAGAAAAAAAAAAGTAAGTTGTTGTGTGTTTTTTAATTATATGAATACAATAAGACAAAAAAAAATATTTTACTATTTATACGATTATACGATGAATACTATCTTTGATTTTAAACATATTTAATTAATTCAAAAAACCCAAAAAAAAAAACTGTTCTTTTCAAACACGCCCTTGTTTTCTGTCAAAGCAAGCAAGACAACCTCTCCTCTATTGGATGTGGTCCAAGAAGTCATTGCTTTTTATAAATGAATTGGTCACTGTCTATCACTTTTGAAGAGGTTGATCAAATTCGAATTTGCCAATTGCCAACGAGAATGAGCCATGGTTGAACAAAGACCAGTCAATGGTTGGTGGGTAGCGTAATGGATGAGTACCATATATATATTGGATCGAGTGAGGACTATGTAATCTCCATGCTTTTCCAAAATTACGTGAAATTTGATATTATTTGATATAGGAGTAAAAATTGAAGTAAATTTTTATGAGATGAGTAGTAAAAATTATCTAATGTCTATGTTTTTTCATAATTACGTGAAATATGATATTATTTGATATAAGAGTAAAAATAAAATAATTTTATTTTATAAAAAAAAATTATCTTATAAAAATTTATTTTTATTTTTAATTTATTTCATAAAAATTTACTTATATTTTTACTTTGATATCCAAGGAGCATATTATAGGGGTGAGATAGCTAGCTAGGTCTAGTTTTGTTACATTATTTTTCTTACCGTCATGATACTTTTGCTGAGATCAATGTGTTGATTTTTTTTAACGAAAAAAAAAAAATTGTAGTCAAACTACATGTTATTTATATTTGTATGCTGATTAACGATTTGTTGCTTGTAATTATTAATTTGCTTTAGAGAATACTCAAAAGTCAATGAAATAGACATGTAAGTCATCTCTTGCCAAAAAGCAATTTCTGATGAGGTTATAATAGAATATGTTTATATTGATGATCATATACTAAAACATAGAGTATTTATTTATTTTTTAAATGAAACGTTGAAAACTTAAAGGACAGGGATCCTCTCCAATCGGGGGAAAACAGGAAATTATGCTATTCAAAAGATCTCACCCTTACATTTATATTAAACTTTCATCTACGGTTCAGGTTATGTCACAATAACTTTCTTAAAATACACCGTTTCATTAACCCACCTTGATTTTGTTTTTCATCTCAGACTCTTGCTTACTTTCACACTATTGCAAAAGCAGAGCAACTCTGTTTTTCATCTTGTAATGGTTTATAAGATCACTTCTTTCATCCCCACTAGATTTTTAAGTAATTTTTATCCCTTCAATTCAATCCCACACCCAGACCTACTTCAAAGAAGTAAAGCAAATTACTGTCATGCAGTAGACTAATCTGTAAGTGTTTTCATGGCCTTTTCTAATTTTTCACAGATATTTTTCTTTTTCGTTACGTAACACCCTTGCTAATCATTTTTTTTTTTGTGTCACCTACATTTATTCATTATTAAATATTTTAGTCGTTTATACAACATATAAGCTGTTAGACTTTTGGGTTTGGAATTGTGGTTTTAGATTTATTGTTATTTGTTAACGTGGCTAGATTTATAGTGTTGAGAGCACTTGGAACCTATCTCTTATCCTTTTCAATCATTAAATCTCTCTTATGGCCTTAGGATCACTAAATCGATCATTAGCCAAAAATCAAATTTTGAATGTAAAAACGAAGAAACAAAAAGAGCAAATTCAAAAGAAATGGAAGGTGAGAAAAAGCAATAGAGAGACAGAGGAAAATGATACTTGAACCATTATTGAACAAATAACCCAGTTTCGTATCCCATTCTTTCGCACAAGCGATGCAATTTCTTCTTACTTGATGGCCATTGATGGTGATGGTCTCTTGCCTCCATCCCTCGACCTCATTGTCAGGTCCTCCCACAGCCACCGTCGATGACACTAGACGATGAAGTTGCAGGCTGTGATTGGAACTGCCTCAGTTGAAGCATGCTTCAATGTTTTGAGTCTGCTCTTCGTCTTCTTCTTCAGGGAGAGGACACCAAGCTCCGCCAGCAGGTGGAGGGTGGATGAAAGTGGACGGCGCAAGAATGGCGATGGGGCATCGTCCAAGGTCAAAGATCTCCATCCATGTCTTCCTAGACAACACAAGAATGGGATGAGTCTGCTCCATGTCTGAGATTTCAAAAAAAAAAAAGGTGGGTTAGTGAAACGGTGTGTTGCAAAAGAATCAATGTGTCAAAAGCTGTACCGTAAATGAGATTTTAATATAAATGAAAGGTTGAGATTTGTTGAACATGAGACTCTCCTATTTTCCCTCAAAAGAAGAGGATCCCCACCCTATTATTAAGCGATCTCCAATTCCAAGTAATTCTTACTTTGGCAAGGCCAACTAAGGTCAATAGTCAGATCGAATTGTAATGTTTATTGATGAATTTAAGTAAAAAAAATTATATTTTAATTAATAATTATAATTTTTATTTTATTGATAAGTGTTTGATCTAATATTTATATATAAGAAAAAAAATATACATCATCAATGAAAATTATATCATGTCTATATTATATTCATATAATAATATTTGATTAATTTATTAAAAAATACCAAATCAAAAAAGATGATGTGACATAAAAAGACATACAAGAATTAACTTTAATAATGAATATATAAATATATAGATATTAGAGTTCAAATCTTAGAATTTTAATAAGATATGATTTCCAATCTTGTAAAAAAAAAAAAAAACTTTGTGAGAAACAACCATCCCAATTCCTCGAGCAAAGTTACACTTTGGAAAAAAAAAAAGACTATGGGAACATTTTTGGTGGGAGATACATTGAATTTAAGATTAAAAGAATAAGAAATAACTCGACATAATTGAAAAAAGAGACACAAAATCAAAATTTGCGGCGAATTACAAAGACCAACATAACCGTTTGAAGAGTTTGTATTATTTATTTGTCAGCTAATGTAATAAAGTTATATTCATCTTTCATAAAAGTAAAAACAAATAAAAAGAAATGTGAATCAAACTAATCCTTTTGTAAAACATTTTAAAAAAAATTCAAAGTCATTATAATGATTTGAATCAATCGCTCAGTATTAGTATTAAAAGGATACGAAATTGACAAGGCAGATATAGTCATATATATACCAATTAAGAGATTAAGCCAGCCAATTAAAAAGTGATAATTTATTATTATATATACTATACAAAATCTGAAGCACTCAATAGAAAGTCTTACAATAACAATGTCAGAGGGTCATGATAGTTTTTTCTTCACATTTGCAGCTTATAAATGAATGTCTTTATGTATGAGTTTGTGTCAATTATAATTAATTTGTGTACGTTATTATTGTACATGAATATTATTTTTAATAATTTTTACAGTAAGAATTTTAATAATTTCTTAATTTAATATATATATATATATATATATATATATATATATTAGTATGATCTTAATTATTAATTTTTTTATTAATAGTTATAATTTTTTATTTTTTATTTAAAAATGAACTTCTCACTTTTTTTTAAAAAAAAGAGTATAATCTATATTTAGTTTTTGAAAATACAGTATTTATCAATTTTATCTCTTAAAAAATAATCTTATTAATTCAATTCCTTAAATTTTAAATCAATCATAAATTTTATCTTTTTATTTCTTTTAATTTTCTCATTTTTGTCTCTCAAAAAAATCAAATTATTATGAATTTAAAATTTAAGAAATTAAATTAATAAAATTAATTTTTAAAAAATTAAATTAATAAATAATATATCTTTTATAAATTAAAAATAAATTTTACTCAAATAAAAACCTGAATCTATCATGTATAAAGTTAAATTGAACTCTCCTTGTCTTTTTACAATTTTTTTAATCATTTGTATTTTTTTATTTTATTTTAATGTATCGCACGTAAGCTATCCTAATCAAACCACCCAACTTGTCATAATTTGAAAAGGCTAAATTAATTTTTACTACATGAGCAGTTTTGTTCCCATCATGATTGAAGAATTCTTAAGCCTCTCAATTTTACTCAACCATACTTAAGATAACCCTCCATTGATGACCAAATAGCCTATGTGCTCCCCTAATTAACCCTAGGCCTCTAGTTGACTTTCTTAATCATATGTGAACTGACACTAACACTAACAGCAATCAAATTACGGACATAGCATTTAGTTCTATTCTTGTTGTCCTCTTTATCTTAATTACAGTATATAAATATTAATTTAAATATTTTTTTATTTTTGATCAAAAATAACTGTGAGAGTAACTCTTTAAATTAATAGTAATGATTCAATTAAATTCTTTTTAAGACAGCGATTCTAAAATTTAAATCTGACATTAAAGATAAAATTCGTTTAAAATTGTAATCCACTTCCATGCAATCAACCATTTATAGATTATTAATTTAAATACCTGCTACAACACAATGAACTGCAAATTTTCAGTTGGTGTAGGGAAGCAAAATTTGATTCGTTTACCTCAAACTCAAAGCAGGTCAACCGTTACGTGCCTAACCCAACTTTAGTACCAAGTTACCAACTACCAAACCAGAAGCTATGGACCATCATATATACATTTCTGCAATTAATTAATTGTAGTTAATGTAGGATAAGTACGTGAATCGCGTGCTTTGAAATTTAATACCAATTTAGTTTTGAGCTTCTTAAAGCAGAGTTTTTTTACCCCTTTATTTATCTTTTTTAGAGGAGAGGTAACCCGCACTCTACTCTTGTAGATTGTAATCATTACTAGCTAATTGAATATACACAAATAAAAGAAGAATAAAATTATAAATATGTATATTTTTTTTATAATTACATTATAATATTAAATTATTTTTAAATATAAAAATTTATTTTTTATTTTTTTATAAAATTAAAAATAAAAAATATAAATTAAAAGACACGATAATATTATTTAAAATATTAGTATAAATAAATAAAAAATACATGATCGGTTAAATTAAATAAATATTTTAAATAACATAAATATAATTTATTTAATTAAATAAATATTTTTAAAAATCTCGACTTATTATATAATTAACATAACGCAAATTTAAGATTAGTAAAATGAAATTTATTTATACTGTTATAAATTAAATTATATTAAACAAATATTTATAAAAAAATAATAATCTTAATGTTCAAAACAAAAGTTAATCTCACGCTAAGAAAAAAAAATATAAAAGTATCTCACCGTTTAAAGAGAAAAAAAACAAAGTTCAGTCAAGTGCCTGCTATATTCTCATTTCTACCTCTTAACTCTCCCCGTCCACGTGGACAAGAATTAGACCAACTACTGAGAAGATGTACCTACGACAGGATACAGTTCTTCCAAAAGAGATGCCTTATCCTCCACACGTGTAGTGTAATATTTAATAAACAACATTTTGGACCTACCATCCAAAATGAAACAAAATCTGCTTACGGCATCACACTCGCTCATGCATCGTTCTGATTTAAACCCTGTCTCTCCAATTGTGTTATAGTATTCCTCTTATGTTTTTCTTTTTTATTCTTTTCAAAACGAAGCAAGTAGACCAAGTCCTTGTTTTCAACAAATGAGTTTGAAAAAAGGGATTATAATAAGTATTTGCACATATAATATTGTTGATAGACAAAAATATTGACTTTGAAGTTTGAAGATTTATTTTTCTCCTCTTTTTGGAACAATCTACAGTGCAGTGACATCTCAGATGAGTGCATTAGTCTATACATTCATCCAAGACGACCCCAGATGAGTGCATTTGTCTATTTTGAGCACTTGACTACTGCTTCTGAAAGTTGAAAAATCCACACACCCATTTTGTGTATGTAGCCCTCTTAGGCCAGAATGAAAATTTTGTTTTTCCCTGCCAAATGGGAACCAAAGACTTGGAATAGAAGTGGCGTGTCTGACTTGCCAAACATAATTATGATGATCAAAGAATTTCTTAGGCATCTATGGAAGAGAAAAGATCTTGTATTCTGTTTTGAAGTGGAGCAAAAATGGTGGTGGATGGTGGAAGGCCTACAGTAGAGTGTAATTCTCAAACCACTTTGTGAATTAATGTTGTTGATGAAAATTAATTATGAGCAAAAATAAAGAGTGAGACAAACAGTTTTATGGGTAAAATATCTCAACTTTGAAACTAAAGAGTATGTTTGGTTTATTAGAATGGAAAATAATGGAGTGGAAATGAGATATTCTCATTCTCATATTTAGGTTGAAAAATAAAAGAAAAAATACCCATTCTTTAGGAAATTTCCATTCTCTTTATTTGAGAGAATAGCATTTCCATAATCAAACATAAGGAATAGCTATTCCATAATAAAAAAAATATAATAGTTTGTGTAAATAAATATTTTAAAAATAATATTTCTTATTTTATAATATGAGTAAAGTCATTTTATTTTATTTTTTCATTCTATTTTATGATAAATTCTAATATACCAAATATAGGAACCAAACACACAATAAAAATTCTTTTTCATTTCATTCTCATTTACATTCTTATTCTCATTTTCACTTCTTTCCTTTTCTTTTCATCATATCAAACGTGTCCTAAAACCTACACTTAGCTCAAACGGTTTTTGTGAGTATGAAATTTAGAAGAGATCCCATATTTGTTATAGTAATGAATTTTAACATAAATAAAAAAAGAAACAAAACATTTATAAGATCTCTTTAACAAACAAAAAAAACAAAAAAACATTCATGAATCATTTCACTGCCTAACTCTTCATTTTTCAAGATTGTTATGCTAAGTTTGGATGATAGATAAGAAGGGAGAAGAGACGAGCAAAGTGATTTAAATCCTTATTTGAAAGATTTTTAAGGAAGGGATGAGTAATAATATCTCCAAAATTATTTCTCCTAAAATTGGAGGTAAATATGGGAAAATAGTGTGTTATTAATTAAATAAGCAAAATGACCCTCTAACTCTCTACTTTAACTCCTAAGCAAGAAAAAGAGAGTTTCCATATTTTTCTTATTTAAACATTTAAGCAATGGAAAGTAACTCCCTTTTCACCTCTTCTTTTTTCTCCTTTCCTTTCCTTTCCTTTCCATTCCCCTTTCACTCAAAAACTTTCATACAGCATAATATTTCTCATGGATGGTTTTAAAGAATGCATTTTTAAGTTTCTAAATACACAGCATGATATTATCAATGCTGTATCATGTCTAAGTACCTTTTTATTTTTATGAAAAAAATAATAATAACAATATAATAAAGATAACACATAAAATTAAAAAATTATTAAGTGAAAAAAATTAAGACAGGAAACCCAAAACCATGTGACCCTTGGACCAATCGCTATTCTAAAATTTTCATGAGCCTAGTTCGGCCCAGGAGCCAGCACAATGGGTCCAATCGTAATACTTAATCTGAAATTCAGGGCCCAGGTAGAAAAAAGGAGAAATAACCCAACCAATCTTCGTCCTTTGTGGAAGACCAAAAAAAGTGTTGATCCATTATGACCCAGAATGTAACTGCCTGCATTTTGCTCTTCCGTTTTCTCCTATTCTTCCCATTTATATTTCCCATTCATGATTCATGTATTGTGCTCAGCTTTACGTTTTCATGACACTTAATAATGTCAGTCTCCTTCGTCTGCTTATTCATAATGATTTCGAGATCCCAGACACCTTCATTCGGAAACTCAATTTGTTATAAATTGGACACAACACAATTATAAGTTGCATTCCCATTTGGTAATCGTGGTTTTTTTTTTGGAGAAATCTCTGAAGTTAATTCTTAATTAGGAGAAGACATGAATATTCCTCATCAATACGAAGCTTTTACCTCATCTTATGTTGGTGTGGTCAAATCTGCGTTTTGAGATACTTATTCTGAGCACACACTTTCACGGCACAAAAAAAAAAGGAAAATGCGAGTGAGTAGAATGCTCTCAAATATAATAGCTATGGGTGTATCTTGAGGCAAGAGGAGTTTTTTTTGACCTTTTTCTAGTGTTTGGTCTTTTAGGTGCTGTTCAGCCGTCTCTTTTATCTTGGACTCAAGCTCATCCATGATAACTCTGCCCTCCATACATCCATTTATGTATTTGTTCAACAATGTTATTTGTATATTATTTTTATTACATGATTTTTATATTATTATTTTTTATAATAAAAAAGTACACATTTTAACATGCACTCTTTTTATTTTTTATTTTTCAAACAAGGAGGTTAAGGATTAGTATAAACAAGATAGTGTGCAAGAAACATTTTTATTCGGTCAATGTCAAACTTCTTCAGCATGGTAGACAATTCATAAGTCATGTTTGGTTGTATTTCAGCTTAAGAAGTGCTTGCATATGTGCAGCACGCTTCACTTTCAACGTAGTTGGCCAGTTCCTTTGACAACTCCTCAAGCTCTTTTTCGCAGTCACATAAAACAGGAAATTCACATAAAACAGCATTATATACATGCGTAAACAGGATTCGATTAATGCACGAGGGAGAAAAAATTTCGATTCTGAACCTTAGATGGATCAAACCTACCTGATTGAGAGCGAGAGAGATACTAATAAATCATAATCGAACAAGGGTAGAAGCAACTGACTCAATACTCCATCATTCATATAACGTGGAAAGTTCTCGATAACGATTCCTTATTTTTCTGACCTTATTCCTCATAGGCTAATATCCATCACCACCAGTGTCCCAAGAAAATCAAAACCCCAAAGTCTCAATGAAATTATCTGTAACGTTGGAAAAATCAAACAAAAGGGAGACTAAAATCCAAACTTTGTTGGAGTAATCATATGCTAGTGCACATTGGCACTTGCATAGAAACACGCAGGGGTGTCCATAAGTAGGATTTGATTGAGTTTGAATTGGCCTAGTATTGATATGATATTTTGGACGGACCAAATTTTTTAGCCTAGAATTGACTCTAAATCTAAGTAGATCCGATGATGCTAAGGTCTATGTATGGTCCAAATTAAATAGGGTCAAAACTAGGTTAATTCAAAATTTAAATATAATTTATATTTTAATACGTCTAACTAATCAATTAAGTCACAAAATTTTAGTATTTAAAAGTATGAAACTTAGAATATAGTTTTTTCAATTTTTAGGTGATAATATAGTAATGTTTGTATGAATATCAAAAATAAATAGGAAATTATGTTTTAAAAAAATAAATATTATGTAACCGCTAGCTACATTGGGTTAACTCGAAGGGTGCCCAATCTCGTCTAAAAATGCATCGAATCTAATTTTTTGAATTCATTCCTGACCTGACTTTTCATTAAAATTAAATTTTACCTAACCTCATTAGCTCAGGCCCAAACCGGACCACCAAGTCGAGTTAGTTCTTGAGCGCCACTAGCTACAACCCCATGCCATAAAGGCTATCTAGAGAGCATCAAAGATAGAACTGGTCAACAGAGTTTTGGCAGAGTTAATCGACAATTAGGAAATTAAATTTGAACTCAATCATAAATAAAAGGACGGAAAAAGAATATTATCAAATGTCTTCATTTCATATACAAAGGTGTAAAATTCTGCAGAAATCTGTCCCAATTGCAGCTATTTGTTTAAAAATCATTTATAAAATATATCAAACAAAAGATATATTTTTGTCAACAGAAAGAATGCAAATGTCCTGTCATTATAATAACAGAAAATGTTAATCCCATTTTGAACCAAAGAACTAAATCCAAGTTATTAAACATTTCTCAGTGGCTACCATCAACAACATTTCACAATTCCCAGAATCATGACAAATCTATCTATTCTTGCAAATTTTACTCAGTACTCCAATGGCCCAAATGTCATAGAATCGGATACCAGTAATTTGGGATAGCATGTTGTCAGAAAAAAAGGGAAAAGAAAGCAAAGAAAATGGGATCGAAGTTGTATTAATGGGTTTTGCTTTTCTGAGAGTACTGCATTTATGCTTTTCGGGAAAATTCTTTTCTTGTGTATCACTTTTGTAGTCTCTTCACCCAGAAATTTGTTGAGTAAATGATTTTAAATTATGGTTTATAATTATAATTGTGATCATAATCTTATTACGAAAGTCTCTACAATTGTGATTGCAATCACATCAACTGCATTTTTAAGTAATTATTAGTGATTTCTACTATTATTACATCTCAATTTTAAGTAATATGATCGATCAGAAACTAGGCACTCCTATTCTTGAAGCTTCATTATCACATATTAAATTTAATATATTTTAATTCTAATTACTTAAGCTTCATTATATATACATACATACATATATATATATATATTGTCAAAATATTTTACACAGACATTAGCATTTCAGATTTCATAATTATTTATTTAAATTACAGACACTTAATATGTAAAACAACTGAACTCAATCTTATGATTGCAATATCAGATATCCATGTCTTTAATAATCTTCATAAAAGGAATCTATCTCACTTTAGAAGTGAACAATTATCTAGGCTGGAGGTGTTGAAAATTTTTTGTTAAGCTTTGAAAAAGAAATATGAAAAGAAATAAGTTTTGCAACTCAGTAAGCATAAGAATACTCAAGTGCTACTAACAAAAAATAATATAAGTATACTTGATACTGATAATCAGGACAAAACATAATAAATGTAATCCAATACTTTTATCTGATAATCAATAAAATTAAATTCAAATTCCGATATAATAGAAATACTTTCTTTTAGGAAATCGTCCTTCAAAGAATCTCACATTTATAAAGAATCCTTTTCACAAAAATACTTGCTCATCAAACAATAATTTCTTACAGAATATTCTCAAGTTTTACTAGAAGAATAACTTAGCATATGCATCAGCCTGTAAACTTTAACTCCAAATATTTTCAACCGGTATCAGCCAATCATTTCTATAGTCCCAAATATTTTCGCTCAGGTATCAAGCATACATAAATCTCATAGCAGAATAGTCATTTATCATACTATAATATACAAAGAGTTCTTCCTTGTGCCTCTGATATTATTAGATATATTATCAAAATATTAACAGTATAATGTATACACGTAATCATTGCATAAAATATTAAAAATTATAAATATGGGTATAAATAAGTGTAATGCTCAAGATATACTAGTGCCATAAAAATATATTTAACTTAAGGTACCAAAATTGTGCAGTAAAATATAGTCATTCAAAAGTTAGAGTATTTAACTCTAAACTCATAAATCATATGGCATATAATAATAACAAAATATAGATTATAGTAAAATCACTATCATAAGCTTTTAAGAAAAATTAAACAAAAGTAGGGTAATATTAGGATAGTAACCTAAGAATAAGCTTTCAAGAAAAATTAAACAAAAGTAGGGTAATATTAAGGTAGTAACCTAAGAGCATTTGAAAAATTTGTAGATTACACGAAGATTATACTGAATTAGTACTTCTCTATTTCTCTCTCTTACTTGCAGAAACTCTTTTTTTTATGCCTTCTGTTGTTGCCTTCAAAGGAAGCTCTCTAATTTGTAGAGGCTTCAGAACCATGCATGTCATAAATTTATGGCTTATGTTGATTTTTTCACCTACCTATTACAATAGGCCGAAGAAAACTTTACTTCTTCATATTTAATGCCATCAATTGATGGCTTGTTCCTTGGTTCCCTCCCTCCTTTTTTCTTTTTTTAAACTTTTACCTACCATTACCTCTTAACCACTAGCTTTAAATTTGTCTCCCTTTCTTTTTTTTAAAAAAAAAAATAAGTTCTGACAATTCTTCCCCCATTAAAGAAATTCGTCCTCAAATTTCAGATCTCAAGCATGTATTGAATGCATGTATGCATATATACTTACCTATGGAAAACAATTGAGGATATAGCTACTTCTTTGCTTCCTTCTGTTCCTAAGTAGCTTTTCGTCCTTTGCTGCCACAATACTTTAATTGAGGGTATCTCTTTAAAGCGTAATTTTCGTACTTGTCAGTCCACTATAAATATAGGTTGCTCTTTATAATTTAAGTGCAAATCAACTTCAATCACTTGTGGTTGAAAAACATAAGTCTCATCTGATAGAAACTTTCGTAGCATAGATACATATAATACCGGATGCACTCTATTCAAGTTTAGAGAAAGAGCTAACTCATAGGTCACAGCTCCTATATGCTTTAGTATTTGGAAGGGTCTAATATATCTTGGGTTGAGTTTACCTTTTTTACCGAATCTCAATAAACCTTTGAAAGGAGAGACTTGTAGAAATACATAATCACCTTTTTCAAATTCTAAAGGTCTTTTTTTGTTGTCAACGCATGCCTTTTGTCGACTTTGTGCTATCCTTAGCCTGTCTCTTATAACCCGAACTTTCTCTAAAGAATCTTGTATCAAATCAGGTTCGAAGAGTTTAGACTCGTTGATTTCAAACCATCCTATTAGTGATCTACATCGCCTCCTATACAAAGTTTCAAATGATGCTATTTATATGCTAGACTGATAATTGTTATTGTATGCGAATTTCATCAGAGGTAGATATTGGTCCCAACTTCCTTCAAAGTCAAGCATACATGCTTTGAGCATGTCTTCCAAAGTTTGGATAATCCTCTTTGATTGCCCATCAATTTGTGAATGGAAAGCAGTATTAAAGTGTATATGACTTCCCAAAGACATTTGAAAGGGCTGCCAAAACTTGGTTGTAAATTAGGATCCACGATCTAAAACTATAAAAATTTTGACTCCATGCAATGATACTATCTCCTCCAAGTATAGCTTAGCATATTGTTGAGCTGTATAAGAAGTCTTAATTAGGAGCAAATAAACAGACTTTGTTATTCTGTCAACAATTACCCATATAGAATCATAACCTTTTGAGGTATTAGGTAATCCAGTAACAAAATCTATAGTAATTCGTTCCCATTTTCATTCTGGAATCTCAAGACTTTGCAGAGTTCCAACAGGCTTTTGGTGCTCTGCCTTTACTTGTTGACACTAAACATTTAGCCACAAATTCAGTAATATTCTTTTTCATACCTTCCCACCAGTATATCTCCTGCAAGTCATGGTACATTTTAGTAGATTCAGGATGCATTATATAAAAAGATTCATGCGCCATCTCAAGCAATTTTCTCCCCAAATCTTTCACTCTAGGCACTACAACTCTATCTTTATATCTTATGATCCCTTCTTGTCAACACAAAAATCTACATTTTTTCTCTTTCTCCAATAATGCCCTTTTTGACTTAATATAGGGATCTGAGACTTGAGATATCTTAATTTCTTCCATAAGAGTAGAAGTCACCTATACGTTGGCTATTAAAACTCCTGAGTTTGAAATTTTTAATGACACTCTATTATCTAATACTTCTTCTAGTTCCTTGATACCTTTTCTTCTTTCTACTGATATATAGGATAAGTTGCTCATTGACTTCTTACTCAGGACATCTACTTCCACATTGGCCTTGCCTGACTGATAGAGCATGGTACAATCATGGTCTTTTGAAAGTTCAATCTAACGTCTTTACCTTAAGTTCAGATCCTTCTGGTCAAAAATATATTTCAAGCTCTTATGATCTGTATAGATTTCACACTTCACACCATACAGATAATGTCTCTAAATTTTCAAAACAAAGATTACTATAGCCATCTCTAAATCGTGGGCGGGGTAGTTTTGTTTATACCTCTTTAATTGTTAAGATGCATAAGTAATAACTTTACCATTTAGCATTAAGACGCATCTTAAGTCAAATTTCAATGCATTGCAAAACACAACACATCCTTCAGATCTTGAAGGTAAGGTTAGAATTGGTGTTGTAACCAAACATTCTTTGAGCTTTTGGAAACTTTACTCATAAGTTTCGGACCATTCAAGCTTCATTCCTTTTGGGTCAGTTTAGTTAATAGAACTATTAAGTGATAAAAGTTTTTTTCAAATCTCATATAGTAGTAAGCTAACCCAAGAAAATTATGTATTTCAGTAACAGTTTGTAGGTCTCAGTCATTCCTGAATTGATTCGACCTTCTTCGAATCAATACTTATTCCATCTGCAAAAACTATATGACTCAAGAAAGCTACACTAGAAAGTCAAAATTTACATTTTGAGAATTTGACATATAACTTATGATCTCGAAGGATTTGTAAGGCAACACGAAGATGTTTCTCATGTTCCTTAGTACTTTTGGAATATACCAAAATATCATCATGAACGCAATGACAAATGGTTTAAGAAAGGCTTGAATACCATATTTATTAAATTCACGAATGCAGCTGGGGCATTGGTCAGTCCAAAAGACATTACTAGAAATTCATAATGACCATAGCAAGTTCGAAATGTTGTTTTTGAATTATTCTCCTTTCGAATTCTTATTTGATGATATCCCGACTATAGGTTAATATTTGAAAAATACTTGGCACCGTGTAATTAGTCAAATAAGTCATCAATTTTAGGTAGAGGGTATTTATTCTTTACAGTTACCTTATTCAATTGACAATAATCCATGTATATTCTCAAGGATCCTCATTTTTCTTCGGAAAAAGTATCGGAGCACCCCAAGGAGAAATACTAAGACGTATGAAACCTTTATCCAATAAATCTTGTAACCGTGATTTTAACTCTTTTAATTCAGCAGGTGTCATCCTATATGGATGAATAGAAATAGGTCAGGTATTGTCTACCAATTATATACTAAATTCAATTTCTCTCTCAGGTAGTAAACCGGGTAAATTTTCAAGAAAGATATCTAGAAATTCTCTGACAATAGCTACTTTTCAAGAGAAGGAGATTCTTGCTTAGTATTTTGAGCAAAGGCTAAATATCCTACACACTATTTTCTTACTGATTTCTTAGCATTTAATGTTGAAATTAAGTTGTTTGGAACCACACTCCTATCTCTTTGATAAACGAATATAGGTTTTCTAGGTATCTCAAAGGATATTGTCTTCTCATGACAATTTAGAATGGCATGGTGCACAGACAACCAGTCTATTACCAAAATTACATCAAAGTCAAGCATTCCAAGAATAATAAAATCTATTTTAAAGGTCTCATCTCCTATCATAATATTGTATGCTGAAAGGTACTCATGCGCAAGAAAAAATCTCACCTATAAGAGTGGTCACAACTAAGGTTATTTCTAATAGATAACTAGTCTTGTCAAGTTGTGAAACAAAATAGAGTGAAACAAATGAATGAGTAGCACCAAGATCAAATAATACTTTGGTAGAATGAGAAGATATTCGAAGTGTACTAATAACCACTGCATTGCTTATCTGGGCATCCTGATGAGTGAGTGCGTAAACTCTACCTTATCCTCTTCCTAAGGTGTTTTGGCCTCTGTCACAACTTTCAACAGGATCTGACATAGCTGATTTGACTGCTGAGGCTACAGATATGATGCTTTTGCTGTGTCCGCCTTCTTTGAGGGGACAATATCTAATTAAGTGCCCCATCTATCAGCATCCAAAGCAAGCTCTAGTCTTCTTTCGATAAGTGCCAGTATACCTATTTCCGCAAGTACGACATGGAAGAACTTCCCTAAATTATGGAGGAATACAAGAGACTACTTGTAACATAGCCATTTATTTTGGCCTTTTATCTTGGCCTCGTCCCTACGATATTCCTTAAAAACCATGATTGACGACAGGAATATTTTTAGTTCTATAAGGTACAGAATCTCTGTTTTTGTCCTTTTTTTTATTTCCTTTGTCAGCATTTCGATCATTAAATCGTATTTCAATTCGCGTGGCTGCATTAACAGCCTGGATATAAGTCATTCTTTTGGTGATAGTTACCGTTCTAAATAGGTAATCTTTTAGACCATTCATGAATTAGTCCACCCTCATCTGCTCAATTGCAACTAGGTGAGGAGCAAAACGAGATAACCTGATGAACTACACGTTATATTTTTCTACTAACATGTTGTCAGACTGCACTAGTTGTTCAAACTCATTTGCTCATACACTCCTAACACTTTGTGAAAGAAAGTGATCCAAGAATACACTATTGAACTCAGGTCAAGTTAGGGGTTCTCTATTATTCCTGCGTTAAATGTAAGAAAACCACCTGTCATAAGCTATAGCAAGGAATTGATAGCTTACTATTTGTACGGCTCTAGTAGAAGAGTATCCTAATAACATGCACAATTATTATGACTACTCCAAAAATACACTAGGATCCTGATAAGGATTTGTGCATGTAAATTTAGGAGGTTTTAGATCTCTATATTCTCAAAGCATTAAATGCTTCTCTGTTCTTAGTGCTGCTACTATCGGATCTGCCAATTCAGGATTATGAACTGGTTGATTTTGATATTGTTGTTTCCTAACCTCCAATTGCCTTAACGCTTGTTGCATATTATTCATAGTTTCTACTAATTCATCTAGTCTAGTATTAGCAATCCTTCCATCAGTCATTCCTTTGCCAAGATCTTCTTGATCTCGTTCTCTTATTATGAGTTCACGGGGTTCTAAGAAAGCTTGATCAGAAGGGTTCTTATGAGGGTTTTCTAAAAGATTCTTATGAGAGTTCTCAATGTGACTTGTCATAGTATCTATTAAAGAATAATTAGTTTAGCATATCTAAAATATTTATAAAACAGAAAATAAATATGCACATACTTGATCGACATGAATATAAAAGAGATAAGTATCTTATACTACTTATGCAAGACACGTATTATCTACTATTTGTAGTCATAGACCTCTAGATCATGCTTTAATACTAACTTTGTTACATCCCAATTTTAAAGAATATGACCGACCAGGGACTGCACACCCCTATCCCCAAAGTTTCATTATCACATATTAAACTTAATACATTTTAATATAAAACTATAATCACTTAAGCTTCACCATATCAAATATATATATATTGTCAAAATATTTTACACACACATGAGCAGTTCAGATTTCATGATTATTTATTTAAATTACAGATACTTAATATGCAAGACAAATAGACCCAATCTTATGACTACAACATTAGATATCCATGTCTTCAATAATCTCCATAAATGGAATGTATCTCACTTTAGGAGTGAACAGTTCTCTCTAGGCTGGAAGTGCAGGAAATTATTAATTATGCTCTGGAAAAGAAATATGAAAAGGGGTGGGTTTTGTAACTCAGTGAGCACAAGTATACTCGAGTGCCACTAACAAAAAATAATATAAGTATACTTTATACTGATAATAAGGATTAAACATCATAAATGTACTCCAATGTTTTTATCTGATAATCAATAAAATTGAATTCAAATTTTGATATATTAAAAATACTTTCTTTCAAGAAATCCTTCTTTAAGGAATCTCATATTTATAAGGAATCCTTTTCACGAAAATCCTTTTTCATCAAACAATAATTTCTTACAGAAATATTATCAGGTTTTACTAGAAGAGCAACTTAACTTATGCATCAGTTTATAAACTTTTAATCCTAAATATTTTTTAGCCGGGTATCAGTCAATCATTTCTATAACCCCAAATATTTTTAACCTGGCATCAGTCAATCATTTTTATAACTCCAAATATTTTTGCCTGATCATCAAGCACGCATAAATCTCATAGCATAGTAGTCATTTATCATCCAATGGTATACCAAGAGTTCTTCTGAGTGGCTCTGATATTCTCAGATATATTATTAAAATATTAACAGCATAATTTATACACGTAATCATAGCATAAAATATTAAAAATTATAAATATAGACAGAAATAAGTGTAATGCTAAAGATATACTGATATCATAAAAATATATTTAATTCAAAATACTAAAATTGTGAAGTAAAATATAATCATTCAAAAATTAGAGTATTTAATTCTAAACTTATAAATCATATTGCATATAACAATAATAATATATAGATCATAGTAATTACTATCATAAACTTTTAAAAAAAATTAAATAAAAAGAGAGTAATAATAGAACAGTAATTAAGAGCATTCTAAATACTCATAAAATAAACTAAAATTATACTAAATCAATACTTTTTTATTTCTCCCTATCACTTGCAAAGATTCTTTTTTTATACTTTTTACTGCTCTCTTCGAAAGAAGCTATCTAATTTATAGATGCTTCAAAACCACACATGCCACAATTACAGTAGGGCAAAGAAAATTTTTCTTCGTATTTAATACTATCAACCGATGACTTGTTTTTTGGTTTCCCTTTTTTAAAAACTTTTACCTACAATTATCTCCCAACCACTAGCTTTGAATTGGTCTCCTTTGCTTTCTTTTTTTTTGAAAAATAAGTTCTGACAATTATGGTAATATAATTACAACTACAATTAAAGACATGGTTGAGTGACAAATGCATATTTATGCTATAGATTATATATTACTACCATGTATTTTAATAAACTTCGCAGAATAGCATCCCCTACTTCTCTCTTCAGAGAACTTCAGGGAGCCTTCCATAATGCTCCTAAAATTGTTTGGAACATCGATGCTCCATTTAAGATTAAATAGGATTTTGACACCTCATCAATCTTATTTAATTTAGTTAAAAGATTACAGGCAGTTACCGGTAATCAAAACATGATAAAAAAAAAAAACAATCCTTCATTTTATAAATATTTACAATATGATTTGTACCCGTAATTTATTATTCCTTTTTCATCATCCTTGGGTCAGGTCTCTTTATTTTTTGCTGGTTCATTTTCTATATTTTCTCTCTACGAGAAAAAAATTGCAGCACTGAGGTTTATTTGGATAAGTTTTTTAAAAAAAAATTATATATTTTATTTTAATATATTTTTATAAAAATAATTTTATATTTAAATATAATATTTAAAAAATATTTTTAAATAATAAAAAATTTTAAATTTATTTGAATAAAAAATAATAAAAACACTTAATTTATATCAAAATTATTGAAAAAAATATCTAAATACAAGATATGATAAGTTATGATATGTAAAATATGATTAAATAAGCTAGTATAATAAAGACAGTAAGATTTTTAAGTATGTCATAATAATAATGTCATAGAAAATGAAACATACAGTAATAATAATAATATGTTTAATTGTATATTCAAAGACTTAATAACATGTTATTAATATTTTTTTTTTTATTTTATTTTCTTTAAATAATATAGTCATTGAAATCAAGATTTAATTTAAAATATCAAGACATAATGACTTAAAGTTATGTTATTTAAATTGTAATTCATAAAATTACTTAAGAAGATTTATGTAAATAAAATTTATAAAAATAAATATAAAATATAATTTTTAATAAAAATAAAAAATATTTTTATCATAAAATTATATTAAAAATCACTTCTCACTTTATTTTTTTTCAGAAATTAGATATCATTAACTTAAAAAAAATAAATTAATTTTTTTTAATTTTTACTTGTTTTGAAAGTTACATTTAAAAAAAATATTTTTTCTAAAAAAAAATATCCAAAGGACTCTACTAGCATGGGACGTCCGACGACATCTTCATCGCCCGCAAGCTCTAAGGGAGCCACGGAGAGAGGTGCTGTGGTAGAGGCTGCAGCCGCAGCGGTCGACGATGTGAGAATTCCGGTCACGAGAGAGTATGCTTCACCTTTTCTTTAAGTCTGGGAAAGAAAGAAATGAAGAAAGGGAGATGGAAGAGGAGATAATACTAAGAAAAAGATAGAAAATGAATAGACCAAAAATTGAGATCTAAAGTGAAAGAGGCTGAACAAGGAATGAACGGACAAAGAATGAGGAAGAATTGCTCAATAGGCTACATGCAGAGACGAAGGAGGGAAGGGATGAAGTTATCGGATGCTAGAACAGATGGAGGCACTGACACTGAAGAGGCTGGAGGCGCAGGAGGGAATGAACAAGAAGAAACCAAGTATCCCTGGCAACGAAACGCACAGTTTGAGTTAATTTAGAAATTAAAAAAAAATCATAAACTAACTTGATCGGCTAATGTTGGGCCATGAAAAAACAATAAATTAGAATTTATAATATTAAAAAAATTGTGAATTAAAAAATATTTTAAAAATAAAAATAAAAATATACATGTTGCTTATAAAAAAAAACATTATGACTTATTAATCATAGTTTATAATTAAATATTATATGCAAGAACTAAAACATGTTAATATCAAATTTAAAAATAATATTATAAAAAGAATTTTCTTCTTTAATTTTTTAAAAAATCATTAATAATTAATTGAACACATAGATAAGGAGCAGTAAAATTGTAAATAAAAATATTTTTTTAAAAACTATATTCTATAGTTGCATCTACTTTTAAATATAAAAATTATTTTTTTAAATATATTATTATAACTAGTTTTAAATATATTTTTCCTTTTTTACAAATTTTTAAATTAAATAATTAATTTATAATTATAATAAAAATATAATTAATTTATAAAATAATTATATAAGTAAAAATAAAAAATATAAATTGAGAAACATAACAATATATCTCAAGACGCTAGTCATAGTTAAAGATTGTGTATTGATACTTTCTAATATCTAATGATTTAATATCATATATATTTAACTATAACATGTTTTCAAAATTTAAAAAAAAAGAACTTATTAACAAAAATGAAAGATTAAGTAAATGACACTTTTGAATATTACTTCTTAATCATATTTAGGGATTCAGTATGATATGCTTTTAACTAAACCATGTTGATTATGAAAAAAAATTACAACTTAATAATCATAATTAATGATTAAATATGATACAAATTTAACTAGAATATGTGAATTTCAAATACAAAAACAATGGCACTTCTTAATCACAGTTAAGGACTTTTTTTTAATATTATAATCAGGTGGTATCCAGGTTAGTTTGTTTGTACCTCAATTAATCCACCTCTCAATCCTATTCATCCATGCTAGAACTAGAGGATTCACAATGATACTCTTTGTTGCCTGACCCTAAGTAATTTACATAATTAAACATTAGAGTAAATCTTTGCTTATATAAGTATTTTTAAAAAATTAATTATAATTTTATTATAATTATAAAGCAATTGGTCAAATCAAAATTATTTTGTAAAAAATAATATATATTTGAAGTCAGTTTTAATAATGTATATAAAAAAAAAGATAACTCTTTGTATTTGAAATTAGTTGTAATTATAGAGTGTAATATTTGTACTTATAATTTTACTATTTTTTCTATTTTTATTCAATTAATTATTAATGAGTTTTTGAAAAACTAAAAATTTGAGAGTAAAGAGAGAGAATCTTTTTAGTATTAACGTCTTAATAAGCATTATCATGTCTCTTAATATGCATTTATTTAATTTTTTTTATATAATTATTTATAATTTTTTATAATTAAAATTAGTAAAATAAAATAATTTTATTAGAAAATAAAATATATTTAAAATCAATAATAATTGTGTATGTAAAAAAAAGGACTCTATATATTTAAAGGTAGTTATCATTATAAAAAGTAGTTATAAAAAAATATTTATATTTACAATTTTATCTCTTTTTAAATTTGTATTCAACTAATTATTAATGATTTTTTGAGAAAGTAAAATATTTTGAAACTAAAGAGGAGAATTTCCTTTAAAATAGTATATTGATAGATCCCATATCTGATACCTATATTCGTATTCTCATATTACAATAAATATTTTTGAAATCATGAGTTCTTTAATGAAGTCATTATTTTAAAAACATAAGCGTGCATATTTTTATTTTTAATTTAGTAATAACACTAAAAATAAGAAAAATAATTTTCATAGCATAATTTATGAGCTTACCAAAAAAATTTTAAAAAAAATGGGTCACTTTTCACATTAACGTATATGAATATAAATTATTTTATTGTAAACTTACTTTTAACGAAAATAAATTTGTAAAATTTAATCACAGTTAAGGATTAAATATAATATTTTTTAACTAAAAAATGTTAATTAAAAAAATAAACTAGGATCCAAATATTTTAATTATTTTAACTAACATTTGATTATTTAATGAAAATAAAATTAGGACATCTTAATTATTAATAATTAGAGTAGACTCTTATTTTAGTCCTTCAAAGATATAAGTATCATCACTTTAGTCCTCTAAATAAAATCAGAATATCTTCTCTACCAAACAAAATATATGTATTCTTGTTATTAATAATTATTTATAATATTTTTTTACATCACATTTATCATGAGTTTTTAATATAAATTTTGTAGAGGATTATAACATACCAGGACCTTATAAAAATAACTTATGATACCTTTAATCTTAGTTTATTTTAAATAATCACAGTTAAAAATTAAATATGATATGCTTTTTTTCCCATAATATGATATGCTTTTAACTATAAGATGTTAATTACAAAATAAATAAAATAAATTGGGATTAAAATATTTTAATTATTTTGATTAATATTTGATTATTTAATAAAAAAATAAAATTAGGATATATTTGTTATTAATAATTATTTATAATTTTTTTTACATCACATTTGTCAAAAAAAAATCTCATGAGTTTTTAATATAAAATTTGTAGAATTCTATGTTGCAGGGACCTTCTAAAAATAATAACTTTTGCAAGCATTACTTTTAAAATAACTGATGATACTTGTAATATAGGTTGCAGGTGTTAATTTATAGCCATTGATCTATGAGCTTTTGCAATCAATGGTTCAAATTACATGACCTATAGATGCACCCTATTTTTTTAAGTGCATTGAAGACGTTGCCCAGATGGATACAACATAAGTCACATGTTTTGAATTTGGAGATTAATAAGGTGCAGTGAATTAACCACCACAAATGTCAGTAAGATAAAGAGAGAAAAAACAATAGCGAACTTGGATTTCCATCATCCTTAAATATGATATGATATATACATATGTCAGATCAAATCATATAAACATGTTTGGCATTACCATGGAAAAATCTAAACAATTTAAATAAGCAAATGTACGTAAAAAAAAAAAAATCCATACTTCAACTTTTCAAACAGATGACTTTGACATTTTTCAAAAGAAGTCTAGAGTACAGATGAAATTTGGGCATCTTGATGATATTGACGATGGTATATAATTTTTATAAGCTTAGGATTAGTTTAGTAAGGGGATAAAAATGAGAGTAAATTTTTATGAAATGAGTTTTTTATATAACATTGTATAAAAAATTCATTCCATAAAAATTGATCTTCATTTTTACTTCTATACCAAATATATATTTAATGTAATTATGTCCCTAAGAACAAAGTTACCAGTATTGAAACAATTCTATAGGGGTTTAGACATTACAATTATCTTGTGATGAAACAAAAATCAATGGCCAGGGATGTTTTCAACCAAATAGCAAAATATAGGATGTAGAATTATATGCAGAACCTAAGATTTTATTTGGGAAATATAGTCTGTTTTAATTTTTTATTTTCATTTTCTTGAAAATTATTATATTTTTGACTTTTTAAAATTTAAAAAGCATGTTTAGCTAATATAATTTTTATTATAATTATAAAATTACCATCGTATTTTTAGCTTTATATTTCTGAAAATAATAAAAATAACTATTTTAAAAAGTTGAAAGAATGTTAATATTATTTTACTTTATTTTAAAAGTTAAAAGAGAAACATACTTATTTATCAAAACATATAATGTAATTGACTTGAATTTAATAAATACTATTAGATATGATATATTGAACACTAACTCAATTAGATAAAATTATTATTATTAGATTCTACAATTTTAAATTTTTTCTCATAATTTCAAAATTAAATTAATATTTTGAAAACTATATTAAACTGGCCAATTGAACTAATTGAACTAAGAACTAGTCAATGCTCTAGTTCGACCCAATCTAGTTGAGCAAGAAAACTGTTCAAGAATTGATACTAACGTAAAAGAACTGTTCAAACTGGTCGTGGTTCAAAATGTTTGGAAGAACTCAAAAATTAGTTTCAACCTCTAATGAAAACACAGTTGAAACTCTCAAGTAGGGAGAAGAAATAACAATTGAATATCAATAGCTAGTAATTGATTATCAAGTGTGGTTGGCTGTCTTTGTGAAGCTTGGTAATCCATTACTAAGTATAGTAATTGATTACTAGCATACATAATCTTCAAATTTTGACTTGTCAATAATCAAAACTTAAATTCCTAAATTTCAAAACATGTTCCAATGTATTTCAAGGGTCAAAAACTTTGAAAATAATTTTGAAAGGGCCACTCTACCTTTGTTATCATATGAAAATTTCATTAGGCCTACATAACTTGAAAATTGTTTTATACGATTATTATTAGTTTCACTGAGGTGAAGTAGATAACAACTATGACGATGTAACTAGCCCTAATGACTACGGTCATAAGGGGTAATTAAAAAAAGTCCTCAAGGATTAGGATAAACACAAATGCAAGTATAACAAAAGGGTTTATTATCATATTAGAGATATTTTCTTTTAAATAAATTAGGCTACATTCCTTACTTAAAGGAGCTTATCCCCAAGTATGATTCACCGCTCATAATCTATAATTTTGCTAGTATTTTTTTGACTTAAGCATTGGAGTACTTTTTACATGTAATCTTCATATATCTTGACTAAATTTTAGGTACATTTTTATTTCAGATTTAGTTCAAAATAAAAATGTTTTTAAACAATGAACTTAAGCAATAAGAAAATTGATTATCTTTACAAAGATCCCAATCTTAGATATGATTTTTGTGAAATTTTTGGACTTATTTTTCTTGTATTTTATATGCTTGTAATCATTAAAATTCTTGAAGCACATAATATTCACATATTTTTAATTTGTAAGAAAAGTTTATAATTTGTTTTTGTTGTAGTACCATGTCTCTTAATTGTAAAATTAATTCTTAAATGAATATTTAATGAATACAAGAAATACCACAAAAGAATGCAGTTTAGATATTCTTAAATTTAACGCTATTTAGGTTTTTCTTTTGAATAAAGCTATTAGGATTTGATTATTAGTGAGTAATTTAGATATTTGATAGGGGATCATAGAGTTAAACTTTCATATCGTCTTTGTCAAGGAAAAGAAAATTTTAAGTTTATTACTTAAAATAGTGTTTATCTTACATAGACATTTTAAAAAATCTTAATCATCATTCATAAGTATTTTGCATATATTATTAATGTTTCACTTTTTCTTTGCATGTATTATAAGATAATGTTTGGTTAAATGGAGTAACTTTGAAAAATAACAATATAAATGGGAAAAGAATGTATTAATATTTAAAATGAACTTAATTTTTTTTATCTTTTTGTTTAACGTATTTTATTTGCTTTAATATTAAATATTAAAATTGTAATTTTATTTAATAATATACATTATCATCTTTTTTTTATATGTGATTTTTTATAACAAAACAATTAAACTAAATGAATAATACATATTTAGTAAATATTAATAAGAATATTGAAATTAAAAAAAATTTAAAGATAAAACATGTGACATTGATAAAAAGACTATGTGTATATCAAATACGAGAAGTAGCATAGCATACTCTCAAAAAAATGATTTAGATTTAATATATAAGAGTGGATTATGCACTCAAATATTCTATTTTTCTTTTTCTTTTTGAAAAAATTCACTCATCATAAATGTCTAAGATTTTGTGTGAAAAGGAGAAGCTTGACGTAAAATAATCTAACTTTAAATTCAACATCAAAATTAAATAATTTTTAAAAATACTTGTATCCCTTGAAGTAAGACTTTTAAATAATATAACCTACAGTTTAATTTATAAAATCTCGATTCATAATAATAAAATTAAGTTTTGTTTTACTCATAAGAATATGATTTAATAGTTAAGAAGATAAAGTGTAAAAGATTTATTTATAATATTAAAAATTTAAATTTTATAAAAAGACATTTTATAAAAAAAAATAATTTTAATATTTTGAACAAGTAAAAAATAAAAAAAATATAATTTTATATTTTTTAATGAATCAATGACTCTTACAAATATCTCAAAAGAATAAAAAATAAAAATATTTAATAAATTATGTGTCATTATTTATTTAAAAATAAATAATAAAAATAATAATTATCATAATAAAATTATATATTTTATTTTAAAATTAGTGTAAAAATAAATTAAATTAATTTTTTTTATCTTGTCTATAATTATATTCGATTCGTAGTTTTTCTTTTTTGATTTCTTTTTTATCGTCCAATATTTGCGTTCGATTGACGCTGTTATTTGTTTATAACTTTATATTCTTTGAATTGGAGATTCAACCAAAAAAGTTGCACAGAATCTACGGTCTGAAAGCTCTACGGGCCCACAACAAGATTTGCCAGATATGCACTAATGAAAAAATGAAATCAAACCAAACCCTAGATAGGTTTAGTTAAGCCAAACCCTAGATAGGTTTAGTTAAGCGGAGAATAGATATAATATAAATCTATATGTGTCTCTCTCTTTTTTGTCTTCGTCTTCGTTTTCTCCGCCACTGCCACTCTCCAAACTGGTTCCTGAGTCGGTCGAGTTGAATCGCTGAGTCCGATCTAGGGGAACGACGAGTCGAGCCATGTCGGACGAGGAGCACCACTTCGAGTCGAAGGCCGACGCCGGAGCCTCCAAGACCTACCCTCAGCAAGCCGGCACCATTCGCAAGAACGGCTACATCGTCATCAAGTCTCGCCCCTGCAAGGTGAAGCTTCTCCTCTTTCATTTTCCTCTATCTACCTAGCTTCTCTTTCCCGGAAAATTTTTATGTGCTTCTACTTTTTTCGGTTAAATAGTAGCAGATTTCAGTCCAAGCAAATGATAAATCGATTTTCCGGTGGTTTTTTTTTTTTTTCTGAAGGAAATGACGAATTCATCTGATGTTTAATTGTTTAGTTTACTGAAGCATGATTAATTTGATTTGGAATTTTCTTGCTCTTTCAAGTTTTAAGACGCGATGCTAGCATAAGCCATCACAGTTTGCCTATATCTTACTTAAAACAATTGATTTTGTTCACGATTAATATATGTGTAGTGTTTGTAATTTCCAGTTATTGTTCGAGGTAAATTGTTAACCTCACTGGACAGAATACTTTTTATTTTAAGTTTTTTTTTTCTGTTGAAATCTCAATTTCTTTCCAACAATTTATAGTGAAGAGGCTTTGATATGGATGGTTAAAAAAAAATCCAATATCTGATGCTAGTCCATGTGCATCCGCTTGGATATGTGTGCATCCTCTATTGTATTCTTAAGCAGTGAAGGACCCAGAAATTGGGCAAAGGTAATACATAAAGACAAAAAATAAACTTTTCAAATCTTTGTATTTACACATCAAAATATATTAATGAAACATTATGAGAGATATATCAACAAGTCTCATAGTGGGGGCAAATTTTGAAAGATTTTGGGGTCAAAAAATGATAAATTAGTAGTATAGTAATAGAAAAGTCTAAAAAGTGAAGGGCATTTGCCCCCATTCTCTCGAACGTGGACCTGTCACTGTTCTTAAGGCTGCGTGTATTGATTTTACATTTCCTTATGCTGTTAACTGATTACTTGTTTCTTTTAAATTTCAAACTAGTGCATCTAACCAATCGATGTTGATTGGCTTTGCTTGCCTATTTGATTGTTATGCATTATCTTCTAAGCATTGATTTTGGAATAATGGTTTTTACATTTGTCGATGTTGATTTGTTGTTGTCTTTTGTTACTTTGCTTGATACATATCAATGGGTTCTTTGTGACAGGTTGTTGAAGTTTCAACTTCCAAGACTGGTAAGCATGGTCATGCTAAGTGGCCACTTTGTTGGAATTGATATTTTCACTGCCAAGAAGCTCGAAGATATTGTGCCCTCTTCCCACAACTGTGATGTATGGACATAATTATGTTTTATTTTTCCTCAGTTCAATGATTTCTTTCTCTGATAATACTTTAGTTGGAACGTTTGCTATATTATAATGTCTTTTTTTTATCAGGTTCCCCATGTTAATCGTACTGACTACCAGCTGATTGATATTTCCGAGGATGGATTTGTGAGTTGCTATTTCTGTTGCCAATTCCTTTGATTCACCCCCTAATCTTGCTTCTATCATCTGAATGTATGCTTGAATGATCTTATAGGTTAGCCTGCTTACTGAAAATGGGAACACCAAGGATGACCTGAGGCTTCCTACTGATGAGAATCTGCTTTCTCAGGTTTGTAGAAATCTAATGTTATTTTTATTTGTTTTCTTCTGTTAGATTCACAGCCTGCAAGCTTATATCCCTCAATGCTTTTTCTATATCATTATGCTTGCGATTCCTCTGTTCTGTTCATCTGTTTACTGATTGTTTTCACTTCCTCCAACTGGTTACATATAATTTGTTGGCCTCTGTAGATAACGGATGGATTTGCTGAGGGTAAGGACCTTGTTGTGTCCGTCATGTCTGCTATGGGTGAGGAGCAGATTTGTGCCCTGAAGGATATTGGGCCAAAGAACTAGCCTCAATTGCTGGCAGTTTGTTGTTTCCATTTAAGCAAAAGGTATTTTTGTAAGGTCATGTTAAAGGCCGGGGGTTATAGACTCCGGTCAGGCCATTATTACCAATGGTGTTTATGGATGTTGACAGAAACTATCACATTTTTCAGTTTCCTTGTTGTTCTGAGATTTTCTTATAAAATAGGAGTCTATTATCAGAAATTATCTTTATTTTGGCGTATTATACTAATATGAAATAGAACTTAGGTCAGACGAAGGGGGCAAATGACAAGGATTTATCACCCTAAGAACCTAGATGCAAACAAAGGTGTATCTGATAACAAGATTCTTTCTTAATAATTTGTCTCAACATCTGTGATTTGTAGTTTACGAAGGAAATAATGAAATTATGAAAATCACGGACTAAGGTTGAATCCAACAAGCTGCTTTTACTCATTAGGTCATGTTGTGAAATACAATGTACGGGTATGGGTATCGGAATTGGATGTTATATTGGTACCACGGGGGATTATAATATTTTATAAAAAATTAAGTTATAGATACGTTAGGATAAGACGTAACATAGGTATAAAAAATTATATATATTATTACATAAAACATAAAAAAACATATAAAATCATTATAAGATATCATAAATAAAAGGAGTCATGCTATTTGTCACGAACACTTTTTCAGGAATGGATTCACAAATTTAATTAAAAAGCTTATTATCTTTTTTTTTCTCAATCAATTGCAAGATTAGAAAAATAAAAAAAAAGTAGGTTTTGACAAAACGCAAAGTAAATAACTTAATTTATTGATTCGTGCGACGTATTACGAAACTTGTTTCGTATGAAATAGTATTTTCCAAATAAAAAACAATAGTTGATTATTTCATAGTTGAATGGGAAAAGTAGAGAAAAAGTTTTTCACCGAGAAAACATATTTCAGTTGTATCCGTTTTGGTTCATAAACCCATTTCCCTTTTTCATAACTGATGGACGATTGGACAGTGTACAGAATGACAATGTGTGGAAAATTAGAGTAATTTGTCCATTGCCAGAGAGTACCGGAGGACATTGCTCTAATGTAGTTGATTCCAATTTATTTTAGAGAGGATTTAGTTAATCAATGACAACAAAACTGGATTTGAGGCTGAGTTGATTACAAATCAGAGCCACAGAATTGTGTTCAGTGGGGAAAAAAAAAAGTAAAAACTGATGAACAATGAATTGTCAATGAAAAAGAATTGAGGACTAGGATGTTAAGTTGTTGCCAGAAAAATGCATGGAACAATTTGATTTCGTTGAAAGTTGTTCTTTTGGATGGTTCATCTTTTAGGTGCTTAGTAAACAGAAGCCACCCTGCAGTTATACCCTGTTATTCGTTGTTAGATAAGGTCTTTCTTTCTTCCCTTTCTAACATTCTTTTACAGATGAGGCACAGAATAGAAGCTTGAGCATTTTTACTTTCAGGTTTATCATCAATTGAACATACAACACTGACTGATATTCGGTAATTCGATAATTAATCTATTCGAGTTGTGAGGTTGTGCTGTAGATGGTGAATCCACAGGTGATAAGTGTCTACTACTTCAAACAAGATTGAAAAGATTCAAATCAGACAAATATCAGATTGATTCAGCTCAATTGAAATTAATTTTACTGTATTGAGGTATGAATATTCTTCTTTATTGGTTTTTCTTTGCATTTAACTTTTGTACTTTCACCTATTATGCAGTTTAACCATTCTTGGCTTTGGGGAAACATTAATCTAATCTTTTTCATCACGGGGAACGAAATGTTATTCAGTGACTGAAAATCACAATTTCTATTCCAAATCCCACTATCCCAGCTCACCTTCTCTTAATAAGATTATAACCTGGATAATAGTTTGAGAACCCCAAATCCAAGATGTTGAACATAATACTTGTGATTTATTTCAATTGCAGATTTTTGCAGTTAATAGATTTGCTCTGCAAAATATTTTTATTTTTGTCTTCCTTGCTCATGTACAACTCATGTGCTCCAATTGCAGGTATAGATGCTTTCACTTGCATCCTAGAAATGCTCTTGCCACTGTCGTGTTTGTTTCCTGTACTTGACAGGATTGTAGATTATAGACGGCTTCACCTTTCTAAGAAATATTGAAAAATTTATCTGAAATTCCCTATTCCATTTATGCTTTTTCTTGGGTTACTTTTGTGGATTTAGTTTACACTGATTTTGTTTGAAGTTTCTGGAAGGGTTCTTTTATTTACAGCTGAGTTCTTGTTTCAATAACATGCAACCATGTAAATCAGAAAGGTACTAATAATCATGAGAAAGGATCAAAGGTGAACTGATACGGGGAGGAAGTGTAGGTTTCTGTCACACTTTCTCAGTTCCTCTTGACTTTATGTGCTGCATCTGACAATAGTCATAGCTGGATTTCATTTTTTGACCAATAAATACATATTCCTGCAGATCCAGCCATCCAGGAGACAGGTAGATTTAATGCCAGTGCTTCGTTTAAATTGAATCCATTAAGGAGAACATGCAGTTGTAGCTAGTTTCTGTAAAATTGTGACCCCCATTGTGAGGATCTCCAATATTGTGAGGATCTCCAATGTTATAGCTGGCAAACTTTTTTATGATGGATCTTAAGGGGATTAATTTGCAGCCACTGTCCCTAACTTTTATTAGGATTTCACTGTCAAGTTGGGACAATTTCGTTGGAAAAGCGAGAAGAGGATCTTGTTCTGTTAAATGCTGAGAGGTGTTCCATAATTGACTTGTATGTTGCATAAGAAATTTTTGAGTAGGCATGTGCTCATGAAAGCACTCAAATCAACATTAAATATGCGTAAAGTTTTGTGCGTCATATTTTATAAATGCACATTGATTACACATGTCTACTTATGATTTGAGTGTTTAAGTAGACAAATGTTTACTTAAGAATTTATCGTACTGCATAAGTGTGATAGTAATCAAATTTCTTCCATTTCATGAGATCTGTGATGTTTCTGGTCACGTAATCTTGTAGCTTTGAACAAATAGCAGATATTGAGGAGCTCGATATAATTGAGATGTCTGTTTGTGGTGATGTGATCCAGCCAGGAAACCAGTGTCGTTGCATAACTGTTGCTGAAAAGCTTGGCAAATGCATGTCAAAAGACGACACGGCTGCGTGCAAGTTGCTATAGGAGGATGGGTCTTCCTTGTAGCAGACAACATTCCAAGATCCAAAATCAACAACTAACGTGTTACTTTCTACGTACTTCAACATCAACCTATAGTACTGGCAACTTGCTAAAGCTTAAGCTCATTGCTTATGGAAGGAGGAGCCCTTGAAGAGAAAGAGATGGCACTAGTGATTTTTCGTTTCTAAATAAAAAATTATAAAATGTTTATAGAAAGGAATAAAAAGTGATTAAATGGTTAATAATCTCTTATTATGTTCTTATTTTAAAAAATGCTCTTCATTCAAAAACATACTCTTAGGGATATATTTGGTATGGAGATAAAAATGAGACCTCTCATTTTTATCTTCATATCTAACATATACTAATGGGAGTGAAATTTTTATAAATGAATTTCATCTATGAAAATTCTCTTATTTTTATTCTTGTATCAAACATATATTAAAGATATGTTTGGATTGGAGAAAAATGAAGGGAAAGACATGAAAAAGAAATGTTTATTTTAAAATTTTAAGTTTAAAATATTTAAAGTAAATTTTTTTCTTTCTTCCTTTTATTTCTATTTTTCTTAATTCAAACATAGTTTAAAAATATATTTGAATAGAAAAAAAGAAAAAAAGACTTATTTAAAAATTTAAAAATTTAAAATTTAAATATTTAAAATAAATATTTCTTTTCTTTTCTTTTCTTTCTATTTTCTTTAATTTAAACATAACCTACCTTGAGGGTTAAGGCAAAGTATAAAACCTCATAAATAGCGAATAGGCTTTCTTTTTTTTTTTTTTTTCCATGAGCTGAGCCTACTTTGCAGGTATCTTCCTGTCAACTCGAAGCTGTTAAGGATGTCTAATTTACTCGTCAGGCTCCGGTTGTTCTAGCTTTTACGTTTGCCTAGGCTATCAATCTCCGTGATTCAGTACATCTTAATGCTCCAAGTAATGATATGTGAACATCTTTTTTCACATTTATTTTATTACACACTAATCTTTTTGACAGCTAGATTTGATTTAAAAGAATAAAAGCGGAAAGTAATGCAAGTGACATTAGATGTTTTATACCGTAATTTAAAGGTATAAATTTTTTTTTTCAAAGTATCCTCTCTACTATTGGTAGATAAACTAATATCTCAGGATATATTGTTAGGTACCGAAACAGTGATCTCTCTCAAAAATATTTGTTTCATGCGAAATCGAACTTTTATTATTAAAGTCAATGCTTACAAGAATTTGTATCCCTTCTACTCGGACTAATGCTTGTTGGTCATTCAAAAGTATAATATGAATTAACGTGTTCTTAACTCAATTTATTTTACCTCAAAATAAACTTTTTAATTAAAAATTCTCTTAAAAATAAAATAAAGCAATCTAAAATTGTCATATTGCAATGCAGTCAACAGTATGAAGTATGAAACTAATAGATTCACATAGCATCTTTGTATTATAAAATAAGAAGGAGAAGTGGACTTAGATTATTGAATTTGAGGCATCATATAAAATTGAATAAGGTTAAGCATGTGAGATTGTGCCTTTTTCATTATCTCTAGGTCTTGGGTCAGTGGTCGACGCCCCAAGCTGCCAAGCACCACCAACTAGGTTGGCATAAAGCCACTCTATATAAAATATAAATTAGAACTGAGTTGACGGCAGAAAGTGCTGGAAAAAGGAAAGATGAAGAGCATTGTGCAATTTGGAAATTATTATTTTGTAAAATTAATGATCCAATGTTTTCTCTATTATGAGAAAACAATAGAAAGTAATTTCTTTAGGATCAAGTTGTGAAAATTTTCCTAAATACAATATTCAAAATACGATAGATTAGTCGATATACGCAAATTAGCTCAGCATATATATAACATCACTTTATAAAATTAAGAAATTTTCTGTTAATATTACAGTCAGTTGGTATGTCTCATTTTTTGTCTTTAAGAAGCTAGCAATTGTTAATTAAGAGAGGAAGAATTGAAACATTTGCTCAAGTGGCACACCTCAACTAAACTACTTTTTCATTTTAGTTAAAAAGTGGCCAAGAATAAGGTTACATTTATTATAATGAATGATGCTTTTTTTAAAATGAAAATAGAAAGGAATGAATTAAAATGCAATGCCCATGATTATTTAGCTTCAAGATTGGTCTATAAAATTAATATAAAATAGAATCAAAATTTATATAAATGACATAAATATTTTATAGTATGTTAGGAAAAGAAAAATCAAATCTCATTGGAATTTCAATCTCATCTCTTTTGAAATAAATGAATTTCATACTTTATTCGTGTTTTTGTAAAATGATGCCTCATTCCATGCTTTTTTATGCTAACAAATGTAAAAATTGCTCATTTCATACAATGTAACCACCATTCTCCTATCCCAAAGACGTGACATAAGAGATTTTGAAAGAAGTTCTTTATTGCCCGACTCCAAAGAAAACAAGTAATTTGTTTTAAACTTGTTAGTTCAATGTTTTTTTTTTGGCATTCATTTGGTGATTACAAATACTATTTTTGATCATTTTATATTGTTTATTCATGCTTGATTTTGGCTATAGAATTATATTGCAGATTTATCAAAAGATTACATAAATATCTCATATAAGTCACAACTGTGAGCAAACTAGCAAGCATTTGAAGCTGTCCTATGTACAAATTATCCTTGAACTTAAATTGAAGAAAAAGAAGACTGATGTACATTATGAAAAAAATTTCTAAAGATACTTGAAGAAACCAGATTGGAGCATGCTTATCAAGCAAGTCAATTTGCTCTTGAAGACATGAAGATTTCAGTTACTGCTGTGAAGGATCAGTCGCATCATGAATTGAAGATGAGCCTGTTAGTGTCTAACAGTCAAGCCTCTAGAATACGAAGGATGAACTTGCTCATGAACTGAAGATGAGTCTGTTCATGAAGTTACTTTTTTGCACTACACGCGTCTACTCTATACGAAAACTGCTAAAAGCTATTAGAAGTGGTTGTAAGAGATCCCATAATTAATGCTAACATATTTTTACTGTACAAATGGGAACAACTTGGAGACAAAGCATGGAAAAATCCTTTCACAACTGCAAAAACCAAAAAAGGTACAAAATCTTTTGAAAAAGGAGCTTAGGAATCTACAACGGTCAACTAGAGAAGATTCTTATATTCTCAACTTATTTCAAAACCCTATATACATGACTAACCATAGAATAGTTGAGTTTCAGTGCTTCTATTACGAAACATTCACTGTATTGAGTTAAAACTTGAATATCCACTCTGTAATAAAGTTGTTTATTGTGAAAGCCTTGCGTGACTCTTTGATTTGAGAGTTTAGATAGGCTTTAGACTATTTGTTATAGCTTGGAGAAGTTAGGGTTGAAAAAAACTACTTATATGCTATCTTAGAGAGGCTAGAGTTGAAGAAAAACACTCAAAAATAGTGAAAAATCTTAGCTACGCTGGAACTGGAATTAGGTTCTACTATTTGGGAGTCGAACCAGTATAAATGCTTTGTGCAAACTCTTCTATTCCTTATCGTTTACAATATCTTGTTTGACTGTGTGTTATTCATCCGTTGTATGTATTATAAACTCTCTGTGTACAAGATTTTATATTTTGAAATTTGAACCTATCGAAGATTAGCCTGCTTATATTAGCATATAAATAGTTTTATCTATGCTTTTGATCTTACTGTTTTTAAATATTACAAAAAGTTTCATTTTGGATAAGATTTAATTCAAGTCCCCTTCTCAAGTCCATTTGCACCCTCAAAACTAATGTGTCCTAGGGGTTAGGCTTTGACTTGATGGTTAAGGCTGATGCCTTAATACAACCCCACCATAGGATCAATCTCGGATAAGAGATGCGACCCCCCAAATGGGATCGATTCCGGATGAAAGATGCGATGCCCCTCCCCTAAAACACCCCCACCTCCGACCAAAAAACAAAAATGTGTCTTCGAAAATAATATTAGCTGTTTGAAGGCTTGCAAACTACTGCAGAAAATTAGGAATTGCGTGTTTGAAATGTTTTTTCTTAAATTTTTATAAAAATTATAATCAAAATATTTCAAAAAAAAAAAGTAAAAACGTTCTTAAATATAAAAAAATTAATCCAAACAAGCACGTCATGTAGATGCTTCCCTAAGATAGGACTTGACTGAGACGATGCTCACACACGCAGACATGCTGCACCCCAAGAACTGGAATTGGAATGCTGAGATTTTGACTGGATTTATTCCACACCCTTAGGTCTCATTTGTATATTATATAAGAGATAGATAATATAATATAATTAATATTATTTATATTTGAGTAAGATATAATATAATAATTTATCTAGTTAAATTAATTTTTTACGGCCTTAGCTATATAAGACTATATAAGATAAAATAATTTGATTTATATTTGTTATATAATTAAGACTAAATAAAATTATTTTAACAGAATATTATACTATATAGTGTCTTATTTAAATATTATATAAAAAATAAATAATATTAATTATACTATAATATCTATCACTTATACAGTATATTAAATAAACCTTAATAGTTACATAATCTAATTGTGTCTAGCAATTTATTTAGGACAACTACACAACAATAATGCAGGGCCCTATAATTGAAGTTGAGTACTACCGTACCGTTCCACTAGGGAATAAATGTTTCAATAATGTTTCTATAACTAAGTTGGTAGCACTTGACTAGAAGGAAATTATAACTACCTAATTTGGCTTTCTCAATTCTCATGCTCTCCATCATCCACGGCATCTTAGTTAGTGCACAAATAATTCGAGAAGGATACAGAGAGCGAGCAGTTGACCCCCACACCCCCAACATTTAATTCTCTTTCTTTTTGGATAAAATGGCAAATACACTTTGCCATAAGCTCTAAAATTTAATGGTAATATCAAGTGGTGAATATTTGATTTGAAATCATATATTTAAGAGTAAACGCTGCGACATTATTATACTAGAAAATCTAATAATAATCATGTAATTAGTAATAATGCCAACCAAAGCTGGCCAAGCCCAGGACAATTAATTGTCTTCAGAATTCCATGTTATACTCCAATGAAAGAAGTTCAAACAGGAGACAATGCATAATTTATTGGATTTAATTTTTGATTTATTATCACTGTAATTATCATTCAATTAATAATTAATATATTATTAAAAAAATTTGACTATAATAATAATTAATTAAAAAATTAAATTATTTTAATGATTTATTAATATAAAATTAAATAATAATGTATACTAAACTCTAATTACTATGGGAAGACGTTCAATACGTTATGCCCACTAAACCATATATAATGATAGTGTGGATGCCTGTTTCGAGTTTAACAGTGCATATATGAGGATAAGTCAATGCTTTAACTAACTAAACCATAGTTATAAAGCAAGACCCTGACATGGATCCCCACTTGGGTTTAGTGAGGCTGCTTGGCAAACTTGGATTGTGACATCACGTGACCAACCTTTGACCTACCACAACCACTTCCTTTTGTTCTTCATTTGATTGCTATCTTTATGCTTTTTAATTACTGTTGCTGGTTCTTGGTTGGTTTCCATCTCTCTTTGTGGAGAATATGGTGATGCTTCCTCTACAAACTATCTAATGGGTTGAAAAAATCAACCACAGACTTCAACTCACAGGTTTGTTCAGCATCACATTTACTCACTTGTTTCGTTTTGGTGTAATTTTTTTAATTTAATTTTAATTTATTGTTAGTGTAATATGTTTTACATTATTATTTAATTATATATTATTAAATTATTAAAAAATTGATTAAAATAATAATTATTTAAAAAATTAAAGACATAATAATATGTAATTGAATGATGATATAAAAAAATTTTATACTAACAGTAAATAAAAATTAAAAAACAAATTAACAACCTTTTGGTGTACATTTACCCACTCGTTTTGAGTTGTTTCCTTATTGTCTTGTGACGTGTATGTTACAATTACAAGATCTATTTTGTCAACAACCTCCAATAAAAATAGTGAAAAATTAATTTATTAGTTCAATCTTGATTAGGTGCACAATCTTTTTCTCCCCAGTTTCTTGTCATTTTTCTCGAGCTGCAATTTAAAACACACTATCTTCATACATAGACCCTCTAAGCGCTAATAGGGTTTGTCGTCATTCTGAAGTCATAAGAATCACATAATGAGTAATAGAAAAATTAATTTTCTCTGCCCAAACTATGCATAGAAAAATAAGTATGCAATCTGTTTCAACAATACAGTAAATAACAGCCTACCCATTATGCTTTTTCTTGTACTTGGATCAAAATGTGTGCACGTTTTTAAAAGATAAAACTTTTGCTTGTTTTAGCTTTGCTATTTACCACTTTCCATTATTATTTTTCGCTTAAAGTGTCAAGTGTACAAAATGCTTTATATACATTGAATTTTTTTTTTTTTGTAGTTTTTAATCTAAAGTTTCTTTCATCTAGAGAATTATTTATTATGTGTAACTGTAACTTTTGTGTTTGTTAATATGTATGATTGCTTTTGAGTGCTCCCCCTTGCTCCGAGAGAGATCTTGATTTGCTCATGGGAGACAGCAATTATGGCTTATTATCAGAGTCGTCTCTTCTTTTCTTTTGGGGAAGAGTGGGGGAAGGGATTGTAAAGGAGGTTACTGTGAAAATGAATGTCAGTGATGGCACAGTCACACAATCACAGACACACCACATGCATAACTGAGGAAAGGAAGCCTTTAACTTTAGAAAAATGGAAAATCCATCAAACGGTGGTCAAATATAATAATCTGTCTTATTCAATTTTGACATTACAAAGTTATTTCGTTTAGATATTATTTATTTTCCATTTATTTATTCAATTCAATTTTAGTGCAGGATTATTATGCATGAACACCCGTAAGGGTCAATCATAAGTGAGTTGGAGTAAGTAGGATGAGAAGTTTTTTTTTTTTTTTCTTTTGAAGTAATTACAGTAATTTCTTTTGAAGCTAGCATTTATTATATTTATTTTTTTATATAAAAAATTATATTCACATTTTTTATTTTATGTATTGTTCTTACACCTTATACCTTTTTTTGTTTAAGAAATATATGTTTATTTCTCCTACTTTATCTATAATTTCTACATTATTATCTCTTGTAGATAACCAAATAAGAAATATAAGTGTAATTTTACAAATAAAAAATGTGTCGATGTAATATAATTACTAACATGAGAAGAGATCAATGTAATTACTCTTTTTCTTTTTAGATATTACGACACATGTTAAGAAATTAAAAATATAAACTATTAAATAAAAGGTACAAGCATTTAATATATTAAAAATATAAAACATATTTAATACTTTTTTTAAGTATTTAAGATGATTTAATAAAAATAATAAATACTATTTTAATTTCACCTTAGAAAACATATGTTTTTGGTTAACTATAAACCCCAAACTCCCATCTCTGAGCTCTATTTCCTCACACTTTGATTTCCAAGCATGGTCTGCCCTTGTGCTTTAAGGGAAAGATCAATCTACAAAATTATTATAAGACTTAAATCTGCATATCTGTGCAAACCATGATTGAGCTGATTAACAAGACTCATGACAGGAAAAAACAAAAACAAAAACAAAACTACTCATTTGTCCTACTTTATCTTGACTGTTACTCTAGGATTCCAGATTGCCAATAAACTATATATATATTTGTAAAGATAATATAATTGTTGTAGCATTTAACAGTCCCCTTCTTTTTTCACCGAGAAAAAGCAAAAGAGAGTGGGGCTACACTAACTTTTCCCTCTCTCTTAGGTTACCGAAAAAACAGCACACTGAAAATAAAGTGAGCAAATTAATAAAAGCATGCAGAGGTTTATGCATCAAATAATCATGCTGTATCCTTCTTTCACTCGAGTCAGCTATGAATACACCTTTCTAAAGTTTCCATAAAAGGCATTCATTGTACTAAATTCCTGAATGTGTTAAAATTCTTTTGGTTAACTGATAGCCCAAAACAAAAAACTTTCAAGCCCAAGTTTTCCTGTTTTAATTGAGTCAAATGTTCAACTTTAGAGAATTAGCAGGTACAAGCTAAATTGTCAAACATATCAAGAGGCCAACTTTTAAACATGCTTGACATATTCATGAAATGGCACGTCATTTCATAGGGAAAGTCAGCATGAATAATGATAATTTTACTAATATTAAAAAAAACAACTTTTTTCCTACAAAAAGAAGCAAACAAAACAAAAAAGAACGAAGGACATGTTGTAGTGTGGAGGAAAAGAAAGTTCTCTCAATAGCATTTAACTCCAACAAACCAACAAATAAAATGGGAGATAATTTAGCTTTTACTGCTCATTGCTGTATTATATTAAACTTTCTATGGCGGAAAGGGCAAAGGTGTGGAGTTCAATGGAAGTGGTAGTAATTAGGGCCTTGTTGTTTAGCTGTTTATCTCAATCAAATTCAAATGGGGATCATTTTTGCTAATTTCCTCTCTAACATAAATGGTCCCAAACTCTCAATTCAGTGCACTATAGTCCAATCTTAATCAGTATTTTTTTTTATAATAAAAAATTATATTAAAAGAAAAACTAGTCCAATTTAAGATTAAAATATATCTTTAAATTTGTTAAGTACTTATAAAAATATTTATTAATAATTTATTAATAAAAACAATTTAAAAATCAAATCTAAATGATTGACAAAATGAGTCGGTCCCAGTTGGCTCCTACCCTCTCTGAAATATCCAAGTCCAAAATCCCAAAGCGTTCTCTCTAAGAAAGTGATAACTATGGTCAATGTCCACATCTACGAAGATAGACTAACATATTTTCATTTTTCGGAGTGGCAAACCATGAAAAATTCTACAGCACAGAGATGCTTGTCCCATTATTATTTTTACCCTCCAAAATCAAACTCAATAATGCGTGGGCCATAACAGTGATGAAAGTAAAGGAGAAATGTCAATGGTGGGAGGAACTGTAGACACAGTAGAGGGAAAGAAGAAAAGAATATCTGGAAAGGGAAATGTCTATAGCTCAGCATTGCTGTTTCACCTTTCTTAGGTCCTCTTTCTTTTCCTTTTTGCTTTCTTTTATTTTTTTTCTAACACAAAGCCTAATGTTGGCAACTTTTATTATAAATATAAATTACTTCTTATAATTAATTTAACAATATATTTAGTAACTGTGATGTGTCACAATCAACATGATGTTAATGTATTACCCAAGATCAAATTAAAATGCATATGACTCTTCTCTTTTATATTCACTAATAATTATATTAAAAAAAGATACAAATTTTATTATTAACGGACAAACTATTACCTGTGTAAAAATTTATAAGTTTTATATAGAATTAAATTTTATTTGAGTTTAATTTTAATTCATTGTGAGTATAAAAAATTTTATACTATCATCTAATCATTAATTATTAAATCATTAATAAAGTTTGACAAAGTTAATAATTATCTAAAAAAATTAAATTCTTAATAATATATAATTTAATAATAATTTAAAATAATGTTACACTAATAATGGATGAACATTAAATTCTTTATTTTTTTCATATAATTCTAATGAGAGAAACTCTCCCTTATTAGGAAACAAAATAATTATTGATTAACCTTATGTTCATAATAATTACATGAATTATGTTTGAATTCTGAATTTTTAATGGAAATAATCTCCCTTCACTTTAAGTTTTCTTTAATTTTTTTTAAAAAAATATCAAAATCTTATTAAAATTTTCCTTTTATTTTCTTTGCGCATGTCTCTTTTGCCCTATCCCCACGCAGGTGTGAAGCGGTGCATATGAACAGAAACATCTTCAAATTTTAAATTCAGAGAAAGTGGAAAATTCAAAAAACAAAGAAAACACAGATTAGGGACCCGTCAGTCAACAACAACCACCCAACAGTACCAAAACCAGTGTGGAAGCAATACACTGGTTGATTAGTATTCCTGAATGGAATAATATCAGAATCTTAGACAGCCGCCCGTGCCGCACGCGCTCTCCAATTGGTTCCAAAACCAAATTAAGCGAAGCCCCCCATTACTGCAGCCAGCCAATTCTCATCCATGCAGTTTTTCTCTCGCCATTTCGCAGCGGCACGCGCTAACAAACAAACCTCACAATACTGCAGAGGTTTGAAAAACAAAAGCCAAAACAAATTAGGAATGCAAACAAATGCAGAGAATATAAGCCAACAAAACCAGAAAAAAAAACGCGTTTTTTGGTTTGGTCTCAAAAGGCAAACACAGTTTCATCTTTCCGCTAATTTCGCTGTTCTGTTTTTGCGACCCTTCCCTCATTAAAATCCCCGCAATTGCCGCAGGAAAAAAAATACATGAAAAGAGAGTGAGAAAGTGAAAGAAAGCAATTGAGAACATTCTGTTTCTGTGTTTTTTTTTTTTTTTCTGAGGATTTTGGTAATTGGTGCTATAAAATCAGACTGACCCATTTTGCTTCTGCTGTTGAATTGTTGCTGAATGCTGGTGCTCTGCTCTGCGATTTCCGAATGAGCTTACTTGGGTCCGGCAACCCACCCAGTTTGACCGGTTGACGGATCTGGGCCCGACCCGGATTCACGCTCCGGTGGCCGGTGAGGTGAACCATGGGGTGCGTGAGTTCGAAGCAGGCGGTGTCGGTGACGCCAGCTAATGACCACTCGGGTGTGTTTCGGAGCAATGCGGGCACGGGCAATTCGGGAAGGAACTTGGATGAGTCGGATAAGAGGAAGAAGAAGACTGAATCAGTGGGACTGAGTAGAAGCGAGGTGGGTGAGTCAGGGAGGGCGAGTTCGAACGGTGGCTGCGAGTCTTTGAGCTTCAGATTGGGGAATCTGCAGAAGTATGTGCAGGGGGAGCAAGTGGCGGCTGGCTGGCCGGCTTGGCTCAGCGCCGTCGCCGGCGAAGCCATTCAGGGTTGGGTGCCTCTCCAAGCTGATGCATTTGAGAAACTGGAGAAGGTTGAGAAGCACATATCATCATATCCATCATTCCAAGTTCTTCCTTCTTCTTCTTCCGTTTTTTTTTTTATTGGATAATTTGATTCATTGGGTTTCATTCTAAAGTGAAAATTTGTTCTGAAGTTTCTGTCTTTTAGTTGATTAGACCGGGAAAATCTCACCTTTTCAGATTGTAACAAGATAATTGCCTTGGGTTGGATTTCTCAATCTGGTCTGGTTTGAATAATATATTTGTACTATATGTGGATCTTTGCAATTGTGCCTATCATCTTGTCTAGCAAAATTACTTATAAATGTAAATCAAAGTTTGGATAGTCTTCCATCTCGTCACAGCTTCTGGCATCAAAAAGGAAAAATTTCTGTGTCACATGTCTTCAAGATTCTGTTGTTTTATATAAACATGTATAAGAAGACATGAAATCTTGCTCCGTAATCAGTGTAAGAAGAGGGAGGTTATGCCGCCTATTGGGAGGCTGTTCTCTAGAAAATTACTACCAAACTTGATCAAGTTACTTGTTTCTGATTTCTTACCAACATGAAAAATTTACCAAAAAAGCTGTGATCTTGTTTCCTTTTTTTCGTGTTACAGTGTTCCTGATTGGTTTTCTAAATTGGCTATAAATCACTGCTTTTTCTACTCGAAGTTATCATTCTGATAATGGCATTTTTATGTGCAAATTGCATGAACAGATTGGCCAAGGTACATACAGCAGCGTTTTCCGAGCGCGGGACCTAGAAACAGGGAAGATAGTGGCTCTGAAGAAGGTGCGATTCGACAATTTTGAGCCAGAAAGTGTCAGGTTTATGGCACGAGAAATAATGATTCTCAGAAGGCTTGATCATCCAAACATCATAAAACTGGAGGGCTTGATCACTTCAAGATTGTCATGTAGCATATATCTTGTATTTGAGTACATGGAGCATGACATTACAGGGCTCTTGTCTAATCCTGATATCAAGTTTAATGAATCACAGGTATGTCAATTTTCCCATTTTCAATAGCCACCTGCGAATGCAATGGAGGTGTTTAGAGACAAAAGAATTAGAAGATCTAATTTCTAGATTAGTGCACGTTTGTTGCTTTATTTCTCATTTAGCATAGAGTTCAGTGCCAAGTGATCATTTTGGCAACCCAAAACAAAAGTGCCAACTGATTAGGATTAAATCATCCAAACTTATCTGTGAAAACGGTGGGCTTCAGTTTTACCAAGTTCTAAAGGAGAAAACAAAGTAGGTATCATAGCTGGAACATTTTAGGCAAACAGTAAACAGATAAAATTGTTGTGGTGCAATCTTGGTTATACTTTATTGAATGGACAAATTTATTTTGTCGTGCAGATTAAATGCTACATGAAACAGTTGTTATCTGGTCTTGAGCACTGTCACTCACGGGGTGTAATGCACCGGGACATCAAAGGTTCAAATCTTCTGGTGAATAATGAAGGGATATTAAAGGTGGCAGATTTTGGATTGGCAAACTTCTCCAATTCTGGGCACAGGCAGCCCCTCACCAGTCGTGTTGTCACTTTATGGTACCGTCCTCCAGAACTTTTACTGGGTTCAACAGATTATGGTCCATCTGTGGATCTCTGGAGTGTTGGCTGTGTATTTGCAGAGCTACTTGTCGGGAAGCCTATACTTCAGGGGAGAACAGAGGTAGTAACCTTTTCCAAAATTTATGGATTTTTTTCCTGCTACATTTAATATTTTGTGTTCAGATTACCCTCTTATAATGTATATTAGTACAAGGAAGTTGAATAGATCTTATTAGAAAAATAACAAACCGAATAGAATGATTTCTATATTAAAAATTTACATTATATTCGCTAATGTATAAGAAAGAACAAATATGACAATGCCTCGGGAGCAAATCAATATGATATCGTACTGGCATGGACATCTGAGTTTCGTTGTTAAGTTTCCTCAACAATTTTCAAACTACTTCAAACCATGCAAAGAAGTATTGCCAGCAAGGTGCAGTAAGATTTTGGTTCAGCAACTCTTTTAAATATCCTACCTTTCTCCCTGGGGTCAAGATTCCATTTCTTTTTCAAAAAAAAAAAAAAAGTTTAGTTGATACTACAGGCCTTCACTATATGTTAACTGGATATCAGTCTCACTTTTTGTCTCCCTCTGAGAAAGTGACAAGCCTAAAAATATGTCATGCTTACAGAATGATTTGAGCTTTTTTTCTCTGTTTCTGTTATATTACTATACCTGAATTGCATTGTAATTTCAAAGTTAATTCTATGTAGTTGCAGCCAACAATTGAACAGAGTAGAAATTTTGGTCCCATACCTATTGCACCAGGTTTCATGGCAATCTGTCAATTGGTCCATTTGAAATTGATACTATCATCGCTTGTTCGGCTGTTAAGGGATTGCCACCATTCTATTTTGATATGAATACAGTGGAGAACGGAATTGAATTAAATAATGTGATACCTATTTATTTTGTTCATTGAAGGAAGTGATTCAATTTCAGAGTCGCTTCTTAAAAGGTTTCATGGATGTTAATCAGCTTATGGTTAATAAATGAATTAATATGAAATGACACTTCCCACACTTTGTTTGAAATGTTCTTTTGGAAATTTATTTAAATTCATTTTTGTTATACATGCAGGTTGAACAATTGCACAAAATCTTCAAGCTTTGTGGCTCCCCGCCTGATGAATACTGGAAAAAGACCAGACTTCCACATGCAACTTTGTTTAAGCCACAACAACCATATGACAGTTGCCTCCGAGAGTCCTTTAAAGATTTGCCTGCGACCAATGTAAATCTGCTACAAACTCTTCTTTCTGTCGAACCATACAAACGTGGGACTGCCTCATCTGCTCTCTCATCGGAGGTAGGTTAATTTTGTATTTGTTAAAAATTCCTTAAAGGTTATTCTTTCAGTGATTAATTGGAAATACTGAGGAGAACATTTCTGCATTAAATTAATCATTGTTGCAGAACACTGTCTCTTAATTTCCTTTGTCCATTTTGAATTTGACCATACTATTTGAGCAATGATTTTTTTTTTTTATCCATACTTTTTAATCAATTTTTTTCTTATGATATTAGTCCTAGGTATATGATTTTGGACTCTTCTAATCTTCTGACGAAACAATCTTACCACTTTCAGTATTTCAAAACAAAACCTTATGCATGTGACCCATCAAACTTGCCATTATACCCACCTAGCAAGGAGATTGACGCAAAACACCGGGAGGAGTCAAGGTGAGACTGATATTCACTGTTTATTTTATGCAGAGTTATTCGAAAATAAAGGTCTAGGTTGTCATTGTCACATATCAACTGGGGTCTCTAGCACGCTGGTTTACCTCTTATCCGGTATCATGAAACATAGGGAATATCTGCGGTATCGTCAAACCAAGAGAATATTTGCATGTGCAATTCACTTGGTTGAGTCTACTGCCATGCTTGGATTTCATAAGATGATCCATTAGAAAACTTCTTTTTGTTTGACAACTTAATCAGGGTCTAGATTTTGGCATCAGAATGCCAGGGAGAGATCAGGTTTGGTTCTTTGTCATCCAAACATCGTTTAAATGCATAATGCACATACTTGTGCAATAAATTAACAAAAAAGGATTTGAAAGGAAGTCAACTGTTGAGACTAGAACTATATGTTTTCAGGAAGTTAACTAGAACTACTTGAAAAATAAATGTTTGTTGTTTTTTTTCAAAATAACATAACATACTAAAGGACTAATTTCAGTTCCAAGAGAGACTGGAATACTCTATACTATTTTATATATCCTCCATCTCTCTTCTCTCTCTCCCTCTCTCTCTCTGTCTGGTTTTTCTAGTAGGTTGTTTTATTGAGATATATCCTTTAAGTTTGTGAAGTTGAAAAAAGATGCAATGACCCTTTCAAAATGAAAAAATTTATTCCACGTCAAAAAAAAAAAAGAACAAATTTATTCTTTATAATTTCCATTTTCGTAAGCATTACTTATGTATTGTTTTTTCATGAAATCATTTTGTGATGGACTTTCAGGAAAAAGATTGGCGGACGAGTTCGTGGAACTGCAACAAGAAAACCATCAAGAAAGCCATTAGGATTCAGTAAATTAGCCCCAGCAGAGGTCTATCTTGTTTTCTCTCTTGTATCATTGTGTTTCTTCTTCTGTGCATGCACACGGATTTACGGGAATGGTCTAAATCTAATTACCAAAAATTAAATCTCACTTAACATTGCTCTTACAGGATCTGGCAAGTCAAACTCAAACTTCCCAAAAGGTCAACGGTAGATCTGTCCGCATGCTTAAAGAAGGTAACACTAACATAGGTGGGGAGGCACAAAAGGCATCTAGTGGTAAACCAGAAGATGCTTCCCATATGAAAAATGCATCTCAAGGAGATATTCCCTTTTCTGGACCATTACAAGTTTCAACATCAAGTGGCTTTGCATGGGCAAAAAACCGTAAAGATGATACTTCAATTCGATCCCATTGTCGAACTATTTCAAGAGGACATATTTTCACTGCATTAGAACCTTCTACCCTACACTCAAGGAATAATTTTGACTCCAGAAACCAGGAAAATAAGGAATTTTGTGGGGGACGCACCAACTCTAGGGGCCATGACCTACTTGAAATTTCTAAGCTTGCAATGCAGAACCAGTGGAGTAAGTTTGATCGTCCAGATTCGTTTGATGCTTCTGATGAATACCACTCGCAAGAACTGTCTATGGCACTTTATCATAGAGAAGATTCGGCATCCAAGCGAAGTAACCTGGTATGTTTGTAAGTTGGCCAGATTTATTCATATGGTATTAAACGTGAGATATATCATCTCCTGAGAGATGAAACTTATGTGCCTTTTTCAGCATATTTTTCTGTCTCCATATATAGACATTGATATGGGATGCTATTTGAAAGAGGATTGGAAGTTATGATGATATAGGGAATTATTTTGGAAAAAATTAAAGAGTAAAACCTATTTTTAATCCCTGAAAGATATATCATTTATTAATTTCGTCTCTTAGATATTAATTTTATCTATTTAGTCCCTCAAGTTTCAAATCATTTACAAATTTCATCTTTTTGCTCTTTTTAATTTTATTAATTTCGTCCCTCAAAAGGACCAAATTATTGTGAGTCTGAAATTTGAGGGAATAAATCAATAAAATTAATCTCTAAAGAACGAAATTGATAAATGATGCATTTTTGAGGAACTAAAGCTATATTTTACTCAAAAAAGATAAAAAAAAAGAAAGTCAAATTTTGTTGAATGAATGGCTTTGTTTGAGACTAGTGAATTGTAAACTAGTTATAATTTCTTTCTTAGATGACAATTCAATCAATTGATCTCCCGCTTAGATAAAGTAATTGATTTCTTGACTTCTTAATTCGTCAAAGGTCCAGTAGCAGAGACTAGGGACCCGTTTGAAGCTTATAGATAGTATTATATTGTTTTAACATAATTTTTTTCTTGTGTATTTGCCATCATAAATGGATCATACATTGGCATGTCATTGGTAGTTTGGCACGTGAGAGGAGAAACCAAAAACTTTTTCTTACAATAATTACATATAAACATGACAAATCTCATGCTCTTTTAAGTTTTACGTAGTAATTAGTTTACCACACTTTGCTTTGCCCTGCTTGTATTCTTGGATCAGAAGCCAAACTGTGCAATTTCTGTGTCCTTGCCTAGACATAATTCTTATTTATTACCCTCCTTACAGAGTTTCCAGGATCAAGGAGAAAAGGTTGAATTTTCAGGACCCCTACTATCTCAAATGCACACAGTTGACGAGCTCTTAGAAAGACATGAGCGTCACATCCGGCGTACTGTCCGAAGGTCATGGTTTCAGAGAGGTAAAGCATATCAAGCATTTGGTTACCATGAAAAAAGGAAATTGGTTGTGTTACTGTTCTATCTTTTCTCCCTCTTTTAGTGCTTAGTATGAAAAGAATATTAAAGAACTACGCTGTTCCAAAGCTAATCAGTTGATGAGCCATTAATGAAACCACTCTTAAGAATGTTAGCATGGAATTTCTTGTTAACCTGCGATCCCTGGATTGCAGGTAAGAAGCAAGGGAAATAATTGCAAAGGTAGTTATTCCGGAAGTGTATACCTCAAACGTCAGATCATAATGATACAAAAAGTCCTTCTGAGAAGACCATCTCCATTCTCCAAGCACACTGCTATTAGCAGCAAAGAACAGCAAAATCGTATAAAGACATGGTATCCAGCAGCATTTGTTACCTGAAAGCTGGGAAACTCAAAACAAGTTGAGGAACATAGCCCTTTCAGCTTTCAATTTATAGAAATCTGAAAACAAGGGTAAAGAAAAGAAGGTTTTTGAATGAGTTATCTATTTTTGGTCAATTATAGATGAGAATTTATTTCAGTATGATCTAAACTCCTCCCTCTTGCCTTAGCTAATTTTATCTTGTTGCAAGTCTCATCCAGCAATGTATATATTTGATCTGTCGTGACTGGCTTGAGGATATAGTCCAGTCACCTTCATTTTCATTGTTTTTTTTTAGGCTTCAAAGGAATCAGATATAGCAATTTCTCTATCTAGGAACTTCCTAGTACGCAAGGAGCCTAATTTTGCATAATGCCATATCTCCTAATTTCTATTGTTTCATTTGTTGGTCCAGAGTTCAAAGATCTCATTTTTCATCCTTGTTCTCATGACAGGTAATTGCTTTCCCGAATAACCATTATATTCACCGATGTTAATAACCTATGAAATACCATTGCACTTGTGTATGCAAACTGTTGGCAGAAAGTTGTTAAACAAAAATATGCTGAATTCCTTTTATCCACTTTGAGTTTACGGTGAAAATTACAATATTTTAACGGAATCCCAAATTTTATACAGAGTTATAACTCCACAGGGTTTCATTAATATGTGAAAAATTGCGTTTTAATGAATTCTTCACTTTCTTCTGTTTAATTAAAAGTTCAATATGTACCAAAAAAGGGCTTAATTATAAGAAACTATCTCCAACTATAGGTGATGTGCAGAAAACTTCTTGTGTTTTTAAAACTTATTAATGTGATCTCTAAATTCACTAACCATGCATATTGACTCCCCACAATAAGGTTTTTTTTTACATGCATAAGATTTAATTTGCACTAGGACGTTTTGGTAAATTTAAAGAGTTATGTTGGTGAGTTTCAAAACATAAAGGGAGTTTTCTGTAAATAACTCATAGTTGGAGAGAGTTTCTTATAATTTTGCCCAAAAAAGAGTGGTTGAATTGATAACCAATTAGCAAAACTACATTATTTTTTTATGTAATTATAAAAGGAAACACTCATACCATGACAGATTTAAAATGGTGAAATAGAAGTTTACTGATGAAAAAAAAAAAGGAGAGAAAGAGAGAAATTTTTTTGTGTTAGAGAATACTTAAAGAAAATGGAACTTTTAAGAATTTTGTTTGGATTACAGTCTCAAGTATTAAAATCAAGTACTAAAAATTTATGACTTCTAATTGTTTAATCATAGTTTTGTGTTATTAATAAAAGAATGCACTGATGATTAAGTGCAAATAGCATTGTCAATACACGGAGGAAAATTAAGGTCGATAAGGATTTGGACATGGTAGCCTTGAGGTGGCCCACTGCCTTTATGAGTTGGGTTTTGCTGTGCCTCACACCATTTCCCTTGTGAATTCACAAACGGGGAGACTTAAGAAGACACTAGCCCAATTGTCTTTCCTGACCACACTTGCACCTGCTCTCCTTTGCCAACCCTTACTAAATGTGTGTTAGATAAATTATATAAATTATTATTGCTTTTGCTTTCATTATTACATCTAATTTTTTACTCATATAACTCAAGTGACATATATTCCACCATATAATGTAAGAACATTACTTACATTTCATGTAACTGCATTTGGAATCAATAATTTTATGATTTGATTTTATTTGTAAAAGAAATTTTTTGTTTAGAAAATTATAAAATATGAATTGATAAGATTTAGAAATACTTAAAAATCTCATAAATTTTAATTAAGTTATTTTTAAAATTCTATTAAAAATAAGAGAATTTGAGTGAAATTTATTTAAATATATTTTTTTACTCTTAATCATTTACTTAGAAATGAAAGAGAATGTTTATTAAAAGAATATGTAAACATGTAAATTTTAAAATTAATTCAATTCTTATTTTTTATATTCTAAACATAAAATTTGATTTTTAAACCAATCAAAATCATCATTTTTATAAGTTCTAAATATAAGAAATGATTTCTAATTTAATTTAATTTAATGTAACTCAAATTAATTCAATTCAATTATAATTTTTATAATTTCAAATACACTCTATATGTAAGAATATCTCCCAAACATTCAGGATAAACTTTTGACGAATAAACATTATAATGGCAGAACGACTGAGTCATGCTCCCACTGCAGGAATGAGTAATACAACGGAAATGGTTTGGGACTTGAAAGTTAAAACCATTTCTAATATACTTGGGAGAAAGAATAAGTTCCCACAATTTACATTATTATCATATCCTTGAATAGTTATCAGATTCTCTTATACTTCTTTTTCTGGTTAAAAATCATAGAGGTATATTTTGCGAATGAACCCATGTAGTCTTTTGCACCTTGGAAAAAAAAAGGTTTCATAAGCCTCAAGCCAAGAGGTTGAGGTATGCCAAAATCCAGCATTTAACAAGTCTCTCCCATCAACGAACAAGTGCTAACGTGTTAAAGATATGTCAATAAAATTAAGCAGAACATGAATGGCACCAATTTTTGCACATGATTTAGTATACACTAATTAAATGATGTGCAAAAAATATTAAATCTAATTCTCTCTCAAATTTAGAAACTGTGTATAGATTAAATTTTTATCGTAATAATGTCTACTTGAATCGTGTTGAGCGGTAGTAACTCAATGGAATTCGGTTGAACTCTTCTGCCATAATAATGTAGTCATAATTTAGGATGAAATCCTAGCACCTAAACCATCACTGAATCACTTTGCCATATTTGATTTACAATCTTTGCTACATGTGCATACGTGTTGTAATTCTGCATAGCATCCACAACCTAGCCCTCGAATAGAACCTGCTTGCTTTTGTCCTAGGCTTTTTGTCGTGGCTTTCCAAAGAGAGGGGTGGTTGTTCTCAGTGCATATAGCAGAAGCTAATAATTAATAAGGTGGAAGATGAAGCGCATGATTTACAAGGAGTTTGAGTTGCAACTTCATCGGTGCCAATCAAAATAAGTACTTCATGAGCGGAAGTCAGTGATAGAGGATATAGTTATGTTTGGATTATAGTTTGTAAATTTAATTTTAGTCGTAAGTGAATTTATGTAAAACGATTTATATTTGATAAAAAATTAAGTTTAATTCAAAAATAAAAATTAATTTTTTAAACTAAATGAGTTTTTAAAACTAAAATCATAATTAAAAAATAATATAAATATCAAAATAAATAAAATAAAAAATAAATAAAAATTCGTTTAAAACTGCAAAAGATAATTTAGATGGGACAAACATTTACCTAAACACACCCATAAAAATTGGACAAGAGAATATGCAGTTTTCTGAGGTGCATGAGATTTTCTTTTTTTGTTAACAAGATATAGAGTCCAAAGGCAAAAGGACTGAGCCAAAATCGTGGAATGATTGGTGTTTTTCTCTTTTTGTAGTTGACAGTTATACAATGGGTAATCTAATCATGAAAGTGAGGGAGGGACCAGTGGGTCCATTTGCCACTGCCACTGTAAAACAGATAGGAGTAGGATGTGATTTGTGTAGGATTTTGGGCTTTCAACCTTGAGTAATCACATAAGCTATCCGGATACTACTCTGCTTGTCCAAGAATCACGAAATTTATTTTTTTTAATTTTCACTGGCTAAATTAAGAAATTATTAATTACATATATATAAAAGTCAATCTTGTAATAGTTATAGAGTAAAGCTAAAATTTTTATACTGTGTTTCAAATCATAAAAAAGTGTTCAATTTGATTTAGAAATTAATTCTCATATTTAAAATTTATTATAAGAAATATATAATTTGAATTAGTTTGTAAATTACTTTTCATGTTTGCAAGATATTATATATGAATTAAAGTCAATTTATTTTATTAATTTTAATTTTGTATCGTTACTTGAAATTATGTGATTTAATAAACATAAAGACAAAATCATCAACTCAAACAATTAAAATTAAAACTAAAGCATATTTCTACATATATACAATTAAAATTAGAATGATTTCAAAATTAAATTAATTTTTTATTATATTAAAATAAAAAATTTATTTATAAATCAAATTACTTTTGAAATTTTGTAATTCCTAATCTACTCTTAATAATTTAAATGCTCATGGCTAGTCTTATTTTTTTTTCTTGACGTATGCAGTAGCCCACATGGATTATTATAAAGTAAACCATATATGTGCCCGTACATCTTGTAATTAAATAAATAAAGGTTAATTTTCCTATACAAACCGAGAAAGCAACAGCAATGAATTAAATTGCTAAAACCAAACTTGGGAATTTGGATTGAAGTTTTAGTACATTTATTTCCAATTTGGAATATCTTCAAAAATGGAGTAAAATATTATTTACCAAAAAACATTGAGTAAAAAATTTATGAATGAATTTTTCATATAAAACTCATTCTTGATTTTTTTTTTCATCCTCATTTTTAAAGGTATATAAAACTCATTCTTAGAGTTAGTTTGGCATAGGGATAAAAATAAAGATAAAAAATTTTCATAAATTTTTTATATAATCTTTTACATAAAACTTACCAATGAATTTTTCACATATTATTAATGTCCATTTGGTATACCCTCAAATAGGAGTAAAAAATTCATAAATAAAATTTATGTATAAAATTATATTAAAAACTTATCCCTTAAATTTTCACTCCCATTTTATAGAATATATCAAACTGAACATTAGCATTATTTAAAACAAAAACAAAAACAAAACTTGACATATCTTTCTCCATAGTTATCTTCTACGCATTAATCCACACACTTCTCGTCATTAGCAATCCATAGTTGGCACCAGTGGCCAGATTAATGTTTTAACATGTATATGATTGGACCACATTCCTGAATCCATTGTGCCTAAATTGATGTCTCGTACTGTAACATTATCGATCAAACATATCAAATGAGGAGCTTTTTCTTTCGTGTGCAAGATTTTCCACTGTAAAAATGTATAAAGCAAACAACTTATATGTTGGGATACAAAAATTACAAAATTTATCATCTGGTATTTTTACACAAATTTAAATAAAAATTGCAAATTTTAATATAAAATAATTTAAAAATTATGACCTTTCTAATATTCTTTTGACCAGGACACTTAGCTGGTCTATTATAGGCTCTCAGAGGCTGCTTGTTGCACACATTTCTTAAGAGCTCAACGAATCGAACTCCAAAAGCCTCTATGATCCTAAATTTACGTAAGTACATGTCAAATATCGTTAATCATCAATTTTATTGAGGGTTGTGCGCACAAGTTGTATTGGGTTGGTGTGATTGGGTGGTGCCATTGTAGGCTTCGGCGCAACAGCAACCCTTAATGGGATGCCACGTTAAAATGTTACTGTAAATAAGTAATGATTTTATTGTAAATAGGTTACTTTCACTCTCCACTTCTTATATATGTTGCATGTTTGATTTTAGATTCTTTGACTTGTCCAATTGAAGTTGCGTATTGTTAGGAAGTTGGAGAGAATGTTCTTACCCTGGGTTTTCAGTTGAATATCTTTCTGTACTATCATCCTAGCTAGTTATATACTTTCATGGCAAACACAAGTAATTAAGCTGCTATCTCTTTCAAGATATTTGATGTTCTATATTCATGTATGACTAATATTATATAACATGTGGTATCGAAGCTATCATGCATACATGAATATTTAGGACCCATCACGGTATTATTTTATGTATTTATATGAATTTGTGTAGCTATCGTGAGCCAAAATCTTGGTTTGAAGATCTAAATGAATAGGTATTGTATTGTTTTATTTTATGTGTATTATGTACATAATGTTGATTATGTTTATGACCTAGGTTTTGTGTTAATATAAAGGATGTGCTTACATGATTTTGCATAATTAGCACTATTAGACAAAGGTAATCCAATGTGTTCTTTATGGATCATATAAATGCATGTTTCTCAAAATTGTGACCGTGTGCTGTGTCTATAGTCTATCTCAGCAATCAACTTGAAATAAATTATTTTTAAAATTGAAAACACAGTTAATTTAGTCAAAGTAGAAGGATGTTCATTTTTTTAATATGGGCTGCTTTTAATTATGAATGTTATTTTATAAAATAATATTTTGGTTAAATGATCATTAATTGCTTTAGACAAGCTTGATAAGCTTAATCTTGTCAATTACCATGTAAGCCTTAACACAATAGTGACATTTAATGAAAAAGTCTCTTACGATTCTATGATAAATAAGTTAGGTTTTTTCTTTCATTTCCTTCTTGCCTTTTAAGATTTAAATTCTTTTCTTTACTCTATTGAAAAGTTATATATACTGTTATTTTTTTTATTCTTCTAAGGTATAATTTTATTTGAAATACTGAAGCTGTCTCTCTTTACAAAGTATAAAGTATTTTTCAATAAGATTTAAATATCTGACATTGTAAGTAAAATTTATCTTATTATATCTCTAAATTACTTATTATTAAAGGGAAATCCTTCTTTTCAAATAGCATAGTTAATTATGAAACCACACCCTTGTGAGTAGCTGCTTGCCATTATGAAGTTGGAGAAAACATCCTTACCCTAGGTATTCAATTAAATATCCATATGCTATTATCTCAGTTTTATTTTCATAGCAAATACAGATAAGTTTTGCTTTTAAAATGTTAGATGTTCTATAACAGACACGCCTCAATATTTTTTTTTCTTTTACCATGATATATCTTCGATTGCAAGAGACATTCAATGGGAATTGCTAAGCAACTGCCTCATCAAATAGGTCATCACATTACAATTCACATAGCTCCAGAAACACTTCACAGACCAATTTTGCTTGTTTTACTGGCTTTCTTATTCCCTAGTACACGATAACTGTTGTACACATGATTGTTATTTTTTTTTTATTTTACCTACCATCCCATAAAAGTCAAAGAAATCTTAGGGGGTATTTGTTTTTTTTTTGTTTTTTTTTCAGTTAATATTACAAAAATGTCACCTTATTTTCATTTTATTTCTTATTTTCAAAATTTTGTGAAGAAAATTGTGAAAACAAAGATTTTATGTTTTCACCATTTTCTTTATAAAATTTTGAAAATAAGAAATAGAATAAAAATAAGATGATATTTTTGTTTTTATTTTCAGTTAATATTATAAAAATACCACCTTTTTTTTATTTGATTTCTTAGTTTCAAAATTTTGTGAAGAAAATTGTGAAAACAAGGATTTCATGTTTTTACCATTTTCTTTATAAAATTTTGAAAATAAAAAATAGAATAAAAATAAGATGATATTTTTGTAATTATAACTGAAAACATATTAACCGAAAATGAAAATAAAAAACAAACTTGTTAAACATGGAGCCTCAAGTATCAGATCAGCATACTCAGCTACACGTGGAAAACATGTAGATAGTTATTTATACATATGCTTAACTGATAGTTAGCAAAGTAGTTAAATCTGTTAATTAGTTGTAACTAACTAAGTAGCCGTTAGCTTAGCTTAGTGTAAGCTGCTATGTATATATACAGAACCTCTAATGTGTAAAGTGGATGATTCATATATCAGATTTCATTTTTCCATATATGGTATCAGTTGACTAAGCTTCTGCAACACTTCTTCTCCGCAGATTTTCCTCTGTTTTTCCTGCATTTTCTATCAATTTCCTTTGCTTTTCTCACCAGTCACAATGGCTGCTGCACCGTGTGGTGATTTCCTCACTAATCCTTCAAATCCTTTCTGTCTGTACCCGAACGAAAATCCAACATTAGTGCTAGTTTCTCTGCCACTGTCTGCTAACAATTACCACTCCTGAGCTCGAGCAATGCGCTTGACGTTGCTTTCAAAGAACAAGCTGCTGTTCGTTGATGGCAGCATTCCTCCACCGCCGTTGATTGATGCACTGTATCCAGTGTGGGAAAGATGCAACAATATGGTTGTTTCTTGGCTGACACACTCATTGGAATCCTCTATTGCACAGTGTGTGCTTTGGATAGATAAAGCTTCAGATATCTTGAGTGATTTGCGTGATCGGTTTTCTCAAGGTAATCTGTATCGCATTTCTGAATTACGAGAAGATTTGTACTCCCTGAAACAAGGTGACATGAGTGTCACGAAATATTTCACTGCACTGAAGAGTATTTGGGAGGAAATTGAACAATTTCGTCCTATTCCTTCATGTTCTTGTCACATTCCTTGCTCTTTTCAAGCTTTTCCGATTATGAAGGCTTATCGAAGTGGAGATTATGTTGTTTGCTTCTTGAAAGGTTTAAATGCTGAATATGCTACTGCTCGTTCACAAATCATGCTAGTTGAACCTATTCCTTCCATTAACAAAGTTTTTTCAATGGTGTTGCAACAAGAAAGGCATTTGGCTTCGATTGTTACTGACGAACCTCGTAATATCTCCATTGATACTCCATCATTTGCTAATTCTTCCCTTGGAAAGAAGTCTGCTGTCCAAACCCGAGGATCTGCTAAGTCTTATGGTCGTGGCTAATCTTTAGGATCACAAAGGATTTGTACTTACTGTGGCAGACCAAACCATACCGTGGAAACTTGCTATAAAAAGCACGGTTATCCACCTGGTTATCGTTTCAAGAATTCCCAATCTGCGGTGAATTTTGTTGATGCAGAACCAGTTGATGAATCCAATGGTGTGGACCAGCCTAGGGCAGATAATGAGAGTTCAAGATACTCACTGACTAAAGAGCAATTTCAACAGCTAATGACTTTACTTCCAACAGCTTGTTCCACATCCTCTGCCAATATTGTAAGCACCAAACTGTCAAGCCTTCCGTAGCCAATTCTACTGCTACAGGTAATCAATTGCCCTCGGTTACTACTTGGTTAATTGACACTGGAGCAACTGATCACATTTGCACCTCTATCTCATTTTTCACTTCTTATTCACAAATCAAACCAATCTCTGTTCATTTACCAAATGGTACTAATCCCATTGCTAATTACTCAGGCACAGTACACTTTACTGAACAATTGTTCTTGACTGATGTTCTTTTTATTCCAACCTTCACTTTCAATCTTATATTAGTAACCAAACTTACAAAATCATTACATTGTCAATTAACTTTTCTACATGATTCTTGTTTAATTCAGGACCAATCTACCTTGATGATGATTGGACGAGCTGAAGTGAAAGATCACTTGTTTATCTTGGATACGAAGGATTTTTTTCCAATTTCCCAAACTATTGTACACTCATCCCATCCCCTGTCATCTGTAAATACTATAGGAAAGACACATTTGTGGCATTATCACCTGGGTCATCCATCTCATGACAGAATTTGTATGATAAATAAAATGTTTCCTTTTGTTTCTTCATCTCCAATTGCATATTGTGATGTATGTCATTTTGCAAAACAACACAAACTTCCTTTTCAGCAAAGCACTACAGTTTCAACTTATAATTTTGAACTTTTGCATATGGATATTTGGGGCCCCTTTTCAGTAAGTTCTATCACTGGACACAAATATTTTTTGACTATAGTCGATGATCACTCACGGCACACATGGTTATATTTGCTTAAGAACAAATCACAAGTGCCACAGTTAGTTCCTCAATTCGTAAGTCTGGTTGAAACACAATTTAATGCTAAGGTCTAAGTAATAAGAACGGATAATGGCCCCGAGTTTTCTTTACTTTCCTTCTTTAATAACAAAGGAATAATCCACCAAACTACATGCGTAGAAACACCTGAGCAAAATGGTATGGTAGAAAGGAAACACTAGCATATATTGAATGTAGCAAGAGCACTTATGTTTCAGTCTAATGTTCCCAAATATTTTTCGTCATACGCTGTTACTTACCAGATTTGACACAACTTAAGAGTTTTTGGTTCACTTTGTTATGCTGCCACACACTAGTAGCACACGGAAAAAAGTTTGACAGTAGAGCACACAAATGCATTTTCTTAGGTTACAAAACAGGAACAAAAGGATACATTTTTTTCAATCTACATACTAAGGAACTATTACTCTCCAGGACTGTTGTATTCCATGAAAACATATTTCCACTTTTAGTATAGCAGCAACACAATACCATTCCTTCAAATTATGCACTTGAAACCATTCCAATGCCTTAATCCACACAAAATTCTAGATCATACAGATACTTTTTCTACCAGTCATCCTCCATCACAACCACATATAGAAACTAATCCCATAATACAAAGATCCACTAGAACCAGATCAGCACCCCAGTATCTTCAGGATTATCATTGTGCATTGCTCACTTCAGCAAGTCCAAACTCGTCTTCAGGTACTCCTTATCCAATCTCCAATTATATTTCTTATGACAAATTGTCAACAGCACACAAACACTACACATTGTCTATTTCTACCTCATCTGAACCAAAAACATACAAACAAGATGTGCGATATGACTGTTGGAAGAAAGCCATGGCAGATGAGATAGCAGCCTTAGAACTTAATTCTACTTGGACACTCACTATTCTACCTGAAGGCAAGAAACCCATAGGATGTAAATGGGTATTCAAAATTAAATACAATGCTGATGGATCAATAGAAAGGTATAAAGCCTGGCTTGTGGCAAATGGTATACTCAAACGGAAGGAGTGGATTACTTTGAAACATTTTCGCATCCGTCTCAGTTTGGCTTCAGCAAATCATTGGCACTTGCAGTAGCTTGATGTCAATAATACCTTTTTGCATGGAGATCTTCATGCAGAGCTATACATGGTGCTCCCACCAGGTTTCACACAAACTGAGCCAAACCAAGTTTGAAAGCTCCAAAAATCTCTTTATGGCCTTAAGCAGGCTAGTATACAATGGTACAGTAAGTTTACTCAAGCCTTGACATCATATGGTTTCTCCCAATCAAAATCAGACTATTCTTTTTTTACTAAAAGAGGTTTATCTTCGTTCACTGCCTTGCTAGTATACGTAGATGACATTTTGATTACAGGCAATGATTTAGCAGAAATGCAAAATTTGAAAGCTTACTTGGATGCAACATTTAAAATCAAAGACCTTGGTTCTCTCAAATTCTTTCTAGGATTAGAGATAGCACGGTCAAGTGAAGGCATTAGTGTCTGCCAAAGGAAATATGCACTTGAGTTATTGTCTGACACAGGCTTACTTGGATGTAAACTAGCCAAGACATCCATGGATAGTAGCTCAAGGTTGCAACTTGGGCAGGGCAAACCTCTAGAAGACATTTCTTCTTACCGCACGTTAATTGGCAAGCTCCTATATTTAACAACTACAAGGCCTGATATTGCTTACAGTGTTCAACAACTAAGTCAGTTCCTTGCTGCTCCTACAGACATACATCTACAAGCTGCACACAGAATCCTGCGTTACATCAAACAAAGTCCTGCACTTAGACTTTTCTTTCCATCAAAATCAGATTTGCAGCTCAAAGCCTTTAGTGACTCGGATTGGGCAGGATGCCCAGACAGTAGCAAGTCTGTAACTGGTTACTGTGTTTCTCTAGGAAATTCACTCATTTCCAGGAAATCCAAGAAGCACAGTTTCCTGTTCCTCCTCTGAAGCAGAATACTGTGCTTTGGCAGCAACTTCTTACGAGCTGCAATGGCTAACTTACATTCTCCAAGACTTGGCTGTAGATTATAAAACTCCAGCCCTTTTGTTCTGTGATAACCAAGCAGCCCTTCATATAGCACATAACCAATATTCCATGAGAGGACAAAATATATTGAATTGGATTGTCATGTTGTACGAGAAAGACTCATGTCTTGTCTTCTGCGTTTGATGCCAATAGCTTTTGATTCACAAATAGCAGATGTGTTGACAAAGCCCCTGGATCCTACTTTGTTCAACATCTCTATATCCAAGCTGGGACTTAGAACAATATACAACCGAGCTTGCGGGGGGTGTTAAACATGGAGCTTCAAGCATCAGATCAGCACACTCAGCTGCACGTGGAAAACATGTAGATAGTTATTTATACATATGCTTAACTGATAGTTAGCAAAGTAGTTAAATCTGTTAATTAGTTGTAACTAAGTAGCCGTTAGCTTTGCTTAGTGTAAGCTGCTATGTATATATACAGAACCTCTAATGTGTAAAGTGGATGATGCCCTCTTAGCCTCCACTCTCCCTTTCCAACCATGCGGCATATCACGAGAAGTGAAAGAAACAAATTTTGATTATTAAATTTTACATAAATAATCAATATTAAATTTTATTTAAAAGTTACATAACTATTTAAAAAAGTTACTTACATTTATGTTTTAATCTTAACCATTCATATAAAATTCAATAGTTAAAATTAACCCATTTCACTTCTAACAATAATACTTTTCTCACCAAATAAGTCTCATAAAATAATTATAAAATTCAAATATAAAATGAATTATAATAAAATTTAAAATGTTATAAAAAATTTGTGAACATTTTGTCAGTCTAACTATATTTTTATAATACTAAAAAATTTTCTATTCTTATAATCATCAAGCAAAATTTTCATAGTAAAAATTCGCAAGAATATAATTTAGTAATATATAAACTAAAATTCTAGAATAATGAGTTGTACTCGGAGCAAGGTCAAGCAACCCACACCTAATAAATATTCAAAAAAAAATTGATTGTAAAAAATGGAAAGGGAGGAAAACTAATAATTTTCAGAAAATAAAAAATTCCTTACTTTATTACTTGAAAAACGTGTAAGGTGATGTTTGAAATAAACTAAATTTAATCTGGAAAATAGACTATTCAAGCAATTGTGCATTCGCTGACAAATCAATTGCTTTTTAAGAATTCACATTTAATTAAATAGTTGCAGCATTTATGTCTTAATATTATGTTATATGTAGAATATAATAATTTCGAATTCTCACGGTTGGCGAGGATGTACTAAAAATAAGGTAAGCATTGGAGGCTCGTGTGGCCCCTTTAGAGGATGACGCTACACAGAACGCAACGCAAGGCTTTGTCTCAAGCACTCCATTATGTTTCCCAACCAAAGCTATACGGCTAAGGCGGCACACAAGATCACGCAGCGATTGGTGCCTTCCTTTCGTAGTTAGATGCAATGGGATTGAGATGTCCCAAAGGTCACCGACCCCACCGCTCATCTTTAATTTCCTTTAGCACCGTGAAAAAGTTGTGGATGCCTAATTTTTTTTGTTAGTTAAATTATTGGCGTTCGTCGAGTTGGATTGACACGTTAAACACATAAAAAATTCTTTTTAGTTTCAAAAGTTGTGTCCAAGAAACTGTTTGGGAAGACACGGTACTCATCATTGGGCCCCATCCATGGATTGCACGGTTGTTAATTAATACAATCAACATGAATCAACTCAAATCTTAACTTACAGGTTAGGGTCATCAAATCTTCCAACTCGACCTTATCATTTTGAGTATTGGGTTTAAAATCAGAGTTTAATTTTAATCCACAACTACTGTAAAAAATTTTATATTTTTATTTAATTATATATTATCAAATTATTAAAAAAAATTAATTAAAATAATAATTATTTAAAAAATTAAATACTTTTTTTAATAATAAAAATCAAATATTTTTAATGATATGATAATATATGATTAGATGATAGTGTAAAAAATTTTATAACGATAGTGAATCAAAATTAAATCCTTAAAGTTATAACCTAACTATCCTTCATTAACTTATTAATTATCTTTTAAAAAATTTTAATGTAAATTTGTGTTGTTTCGTTTTTAATATCCAATATATCGCCATTTTACTTTGATTAATCCTAGTGTTTATTTTTTTTTAGAAAAGAGCATACAAGCTTCTCAAACTTTAGGTCATTTGTAAATAAATTATTAAATTTTAAAATCATACTAATTAGTACTAAAACTATAATAAATATACAAATCAATCCTTCCATTCATTTTTCATTCATTTTAATTTTTTTTATTCAATTTAAAATAGATGAAAAGTAAATAAAATGATTAATTTGTATAATTATTATATTTAGGTACTAATCAGAATAATTTTAAAGTTCATAAATCTATTTACAAATAATCTAAAATTTATGGAGTTTATGTGCTCTTTTTCTTTTTTTTTAACAAAGGTCAAAGGAAGTTTAAAAATTGGTGTAAGAAGGAAACGTTGGAATTGACCTCATGATCAAGAGGTCCTCAAAGAAACTTGTTGTTACTTGAATTGCGACTATTGAGTAAAAGTTTTATATTTCCTTTTATTTAAATAAAGTATTAAATTGATCAACTTGACGTAATATAACTTTGGTTGACCTGGTTAGCCTCTAATTTTTTTAAAAAAACTTGACTCATTCCAATCAGTGACACCAATGTTTTAACAATCCATTGAACTGGAGATGATGATAGTTTATGATTCAACCGATTTAATCTATGGACAAATCAAATGACATAATAAATATATTTAAAATAAATTATATATATATATATATATATATATATATATATATATATATATATATATATATATACAATCACTATAATGAATATGTTAAACAAAATAATGGTACAAAATTAACGAAAAACTAAATAAGAGATAAACAATACCAAAAAAAAAAATGATTAATCAACAAGTCAAATTTTAATGTTTGAGTTACAACTTTCAATATTTAAGGTGTTGTTATAATATCTTGATTTTTTTAGGATATAATATCAAAGTGAATATTATTTATAACAAACTAAATTTTATTGTAATTAATAAATTAGAAAAAAAATTCATTTGTTTCTTTTCATAAAAGTTATATATTAATTTTTTTATTTATTAGTTTGTTGTTGAAAAGATAAGTTTAATGTGTTTTATGAAAAATAAAAGAAACAGAAGATGAAAGAAATTCTTTATGTAAAGCATACAGATGCAATGATTTGAGATAATATGATTAAATAAATAAATTAAAAATATAAAACCTTAAAAAAATATTTTTAAAACCAATTAATTTTTATAATTAATATTAAATAATTTAGATAGATATCTGAGTTGCAATAGCTGATTATTTTTTTGGGTACAATAATAAAGGACTAATTATTATTAAATAGAAAACTATTATTTAATATTGAGTGGTTTAGGAAAGTGAAATGAAAAATAAATAAGGAAGAGTGGCAATAGAGAAGCCTTCTTGATTGCCCATTGATTCCGTCTAGGTAAGTTTTATAATAATAATAATAATAAAAAAAAAACATTTCTCAGTTTGCGTGTGTCGTCCTTGCTCAGGGTCATGCTAATTTTTTATCATGCCTCCTCGGAGGGAGGTTGTACAATATTGTTTCATGGTTCAGTAAATACTATTCTCCTTATTCTTTTTTTATTCATCGTTTTAAAAAAATATTTCATTTTATTTATCCTTTTAAAAATTTAAAAAGTATTAATTATTATTTTAATTTTATTCTTCATATTATTAAAGTAAAGTAGGGTTAATCAAATGAATAATAATATTTTAAATATTTAAATAAAAAATATATGTTAAATACAGTTATTTTTTTATAAATAATGTTATTTAATCATTTTATTAATCTTTATACAAATATATTAAATAACAAATAAAAAACGGAATGAATAAATAATAAATTTATAAAATTTGTCGAATAATTAAATAGATATACTCTCTATTTTAACTACTATGAGTTTAATCGTAAAATAAAAGAATTAATTTTCATAATTGTAACAAACTAATGTTAATAGTGCACTTCTAAAATCGTTTCAAAAAAGAAAAAGTCTCCGTTAATGTCAAAATTAATTTGAAAATATATTTATCGTACAAACAACTACATAGGAAAATATTATAAAAAAGACACGTGTGCTGAACACTGAAGCGCGAGAACAATGATGGAGTCCTCAAAATCGAACGGCTAAAAGGGACCTGGTGGCACGGTTTAGCTTATCCCAAGCGAAGTCCCACTAAAAATGAACACAGTGCCAAAACAAAAAGAAAGAACAGAGAAAAACAAAGTAACAGACCTAAACAAGACTCGTGATGATGAAAAATTTATCTCTCTTTCTTTATACTATTCATTTATTTAAAATAAATATATAAAAAAAATAAAAAAAATGAAATATAAGAATAATATTTTTATTCTTTGACATGTGATCTCCAAATCATTACGTTGACTACTTATTTCTCAATTTATCAAACATATAATTATTAAGCTAATAAGAAAAGTAATAACATCTTTATACTAATGTTAACTCTACAATCTTTAAATGTATAAACAAATAAAAATGAAATATGATTTTATTTTTTTAAATTTAAATATTTTTTCTACAAAGAAGATATGTAACCTTGTATAAGAAAAGAAAAGAAAAGTTAAAAAAGAGATAAAATGATATTTGAGTAAAATTTAAACTCAGGAGTCTCCTAAAAGACTTAATGTTACTTGAGTTAATCTTCTTAGACTAATTTTATATTATTTTTATACATTACTTTTATATTCTCTCTTTTGATACACATTTGCATTAATCATTTTTTACATTAAATTAGTGAAAAAATAAGATATATAAAAGAATTATGTAAAGCAGAGTATATCTTAGTTTAAAAATTATAAACTCAATGATATGTTCAATGAAAGGGCTAAAGAGGTAAAGACTATTCTATTAAGAAGGCTTCAATAACCAAAAAAAAAAAGAAAAAGAAAAGAGAGTAACTTTAAAAGTATAGATAATATTAATTTAATTTTTAAAAAAAGTTAATATCAATTTAATTCTCTAATCATGAAAAGTAATATCAATATAGTTCTTATGTTAAGAATCGTGATAATATTATTAATGGAACTTTTGATTAAAGAACTAAATTGATGTAATTTTTTATTTATTAAGGGACTAAATTGATATCACTTTTTATGATTGAGTGACTAAAATTATATTAACTTTCTTTTAAGGATCAAATTAATGTTACTCTCAGTCATTTATAAACTAAATTAATATTAATTTTTTTAGAGAACTAAATTGACGTTACCTTATATTTTTGGAACACTAAAATGAGTGTAAACTCAAAAAAAAAGTTAAACTAAACTTGTATACATATGCATGTAATTAGGCAATTAACATTAATTATTTTAAAATTAAATTAATAGATATTCAAAAATAATTTTATTATATAATTAAAATTATTTTTTGATTTGTATAAAATAATATTTATTTAATTTATATATAATTTAATGGCTCTATACTTAAGAAAAATATAAACATATATGTCATAACGAAGTTTAAAATTTTTCATTGAAAAATTCAAAATATTATGTCACATCTAATTCAAGTGCTTAATACATGTTTAGCACAAATATAATTAATTTTGAAAGTATGACTCTATTAGTTTTTCTATTAAATTAGTAAAATTATGCATGCTATGCACGGAAAAAAATTATAAAAAATAATAAGTATAAAAAAATGAAAAAAAAATAAAAGATTAAAAAAATAAAAAAATATTATTAAATAGAAAAAATAAATAAAAATGTAAATAACAAAAAAATTTAAAAAGTCAATTAAAATATTTGACTTATATTTTTTTTTAAATTTAAAATTATAACTTATTAATTATCTCAAATAATAAATCTATTATAACTTCTAAAATTTATATTAATATTATTTATTATATAATTATTCATTAAAATTAAACATCAATTTTTTTACATGAAAAAATCAACTCTTAATTAATGTTAAATTTAAATCACATTTTTTTTATAAATATTATAATAAATTATTAGTTATAAGTTGCAGCAAAATTGAAAAGTGAAGGTTTGAATTTTCTTTGTTTTACTTTTTCATTGATAATAATTGTTGGGATAAGGGAGCTGATAAAAGTAGAATCTGATTGATATTTGTCGAGAATGGGCATGTCACAATAACTCCAGCGATGTTGGGATTACTTGGAAAAAGAGCTAACCTTTACGACAAGAACAGCACCCAATCATTCTACTCCTACGCATTTTTTGGATTGCCCATGCCACCTCCGCCAACGCCTCTTTTATACTAAATTTACATTTAAAACAATTAGCACATAATTATTATATTATAATTCTTTTTTAATCATTAAAAATATTTCATTTATTAATTTAATCTTTTATAAATTAATTTTATTTTTTAAATTTTAAAATCATTAATAAATCTCGTCTATCTAAACATAAAATTAAAAATACTAAAATATAAAATTTATTAATAACTTAAAATTTAAATAATCAAATTAATAAAATTAATCCATAAGCAAATAAATTATTAAATAAGGTATTTTTAAGGGATTAAAAATTTACTCTAATAATTTTATATGAAATTATTACATAAACTAATATAAAGTTATGTATTAAAGAATTGTCTGTCATTTAAAATGACAATGTATCATTTTTTTTATTGATTTTGTATATACTTATGTAGAATAAATTTACACAAAAATATCTCTTATACTCCTCGAACTAAAGATGATGGAAGAAGTGAAATATTATATTTATCGAGTTGATACAGTATCTTAATATTTTTGGGTCATCGATGTCTTTAATAAATTATTACATATTTATTAGTTGCTGATTTTTTAATAAATATTTAAAATTTATAAAATATTACTATAATTAATAAATATTTAACAATTTATTAGTACTCAAATAAAAAATATAAGTACTAAAATAATGCCCTACATTATAGTGTAACTGATAAGAATTGTGTTAGTTAGTATACTTGAGTGTAATATTATACATAAATAGTATAAATAGGATATTAGAGACCTAATGGGGTCATTAGAGTGATTATATAATTGTAAAAGTATAAGATCAAGGATCTTGTGATAAGTTGAAGAACAAAATTCTCTAGATTGATCATTTCTATGCATTGTATTTCTATCAATCGGTGCTTTTAATTTTTTTAAATTAATCAATGAAGGAAAATTCACAATTGGATCCAATGAAGGTGTTTGTTGAATGGTGCAGCAATCACCAAGCCTGTGTGAATGCAACATGTACAAGAATACGGCAATATGTGGAAGACATTAAAGGAATGTTGAAGGAATTGATGTATCAGAAGGGTATTGTCACAAAAATTCCAGAAAAGCCCCGACCGATTGATTTTGATGCTAAGGAAATCTCAAAAAATTCATCATCAGAGAATAAAGATCAAGTTTGCTTTGAAGTAGTATCAGTTGCAGGTCAAGAAAGGGAAATCACAAGGCATGCTGAGCAAACCAATGGAGAAAAACTTGTTCTTGATTATGTTGCTCAAGAAATGGTTCTTGACCGTGTGCCATATGTTAGCAAAGAAAATTCAGATGTTGATGCAGAAACACGAGAAGATGAGGTATTCGAAATTCAAGAAACCTCTACAGAAGAAATTGATAGCAAGAATGGGGGAATAGATGGCATTTCTTCAAAAGTTGAGAAACAGATTGAAACTGAAGGCAAGAAAAACACGGCTTTTCAAACTGAAGAAACAACCATAGTGAAAGAAACCCACCATAACCTATTGGCATCTACCTACTACAAGAGTTTTTAGCCTATAGTGAAGGGGAAGAAGGAGAAAGTCAACGTGGTGAAGAAAGATTAGAAAATCATCATGGCCAAGAATCTTAATAAGGAGGCTAATAACAGGCCACATATGCCTACAATGGGGGAATTGCAGGAGCTTTGGTCAAATGGGTCTCTTAAAATTCTTAACTACAATTGGGATCTAGGCGGGACAGAAGATAACCAATCCAATTGCTTGGTGAATGGCAATTTTGCAATAGATGTCGTCATTTGGCTTGTTGTTATGCTATTTACCACTATGAAACTGCTGCTATTGCAAGTGAGAGTTTTCATGGGCAATAATGTGGAAGTGTGCTGTAAGGTGTGCACATCTGAAGGGGTCAGTATGGATGGGAGCTTATTTAGGGAAGTTAAAGGAGTTGCTTACAGTTCTGTAGCTACAGACCCTCGTTCTGTTTTGAGTTTTGACTCAAGACTGACAACATTAAATACTGGTGTGATTAAATTGGTTTGAGGGAAGAGGGAAAGGGGAACAGCCGTGTAGCTCATAGCTGTCAAATTGGTGGAAAAACCATGCTATAAAGAAATCTAATGATGATTTACGGATGGCATTAGGACTCTTACTTCAAGGGGATTTTTGTTCCATATCAAACCAACAGGTCATGTACTTGTTTTTGTGGCCTTTATCATTGCTTTATGCCAGGAAGAGATTTCTTTTACAATGGGCTTTTAGTGCATACTTTTCAAAGGAAAAGTTTTACTTGGTTATGTTTTGGCTCATGTGCTTTTGATGACAGGCCTTAATCTTAGTTTTTTATGATGGCTTGTTACTATATAATTGATTAGAGATTTAGGACATGTTTTCAAATATCAACCTTGAGAAGAAGGTTATTTTTGAAGGAGTAGATATTGATAAGAATTGTATTAATTAGTATACTTTGTAGTAATATTGTACATAAATAGTGTAAATAAGACATTAGAAACCTAATGGGTCATTAAAGTGATTACACGATTGTAAAAGTATAAGATCAAGGATTTTGTGAGAAGTTAGAGAACAAGGTTCTCTAGATTGGCCATTTCTATGCATTATGTTTCTATCAGTAACTTACTAGTTAACAATCATGTCATTTTTTTTCTATTCAAAAAAATCATGTCATTTGAACAAGACAAAAATTTATTTTAGAGAATTGGAAGGATTAAAAGCTTTAATTATGTTTTAAAAAATACAAATATTCTTAAAATGAGGCATTGAAAATATTTACTCTAAGTATAAATTACACTTTTTTTTAAATTTTTTTTTGATTAAATTACATTTTACTCTTGAGTTTTTTGTTCAAACCAATTTTAATGCACTATTTGAAAATTTTCATTTTATATTTCTCATGTTTCAAAAGTACATTAAAATTTCAAAAATAATATAACTGCTAATAATTTCATTAAAATTATTTCAGAGGTCACATGGCATATTTGTGATGATTTTTTTAACGAAAGAATGCACCAACAGTATACACAATATTTTCTGATGCTATGTTTTCTTCTTTTTACAGACAGAATTCACATAAATCCTATTGCTTTTTTTTTTAATCAATTTATCTACTGATTACACAGCCTCTCGTCCACTAATATATTTTATCCGGTTCAAAAGAGTAATTTCAGTGTATTTTGATATGCTTAATGTGTTATAGCTTTTAATTAGGCAAAAAATTTATCACATGTTTCTTAATATTTAAAGACGGTATAATGTATGATTTTAAAACTCAAGGAAGTAAAGTGTAAGATTTTTAAAGTTTGTATACTAAAATTGCTTTAGAAGTAAAATATAATTTATCCTTTATTTTTAAATATATCTTTTTTATTTCAAATAACGTAATAAAAATTGTTGTCAACAACTTAACAATTGAGAAAATTTTGTGTAAATTATAAAAGTAAGATGAAGGTTTCATGGCTGTAAGGGTATCAGTTTGATTTAGTTGACTCAACCTGAATTGAGTCAATTATTCTGAGTTTGATGAGTTAAGGTTTGATTTAATGTGGTCTCGAGTTGAGCAGAGTAGGTGCTTGAGCTTTTCATTTCTGAATAGTACAGATATCAATTAAAATATACATAAAAGATGATAATAATAATAATTTTATTGATAAATATTTTATGTGTAAGAGGATATATTTACATTGATCTAAGAATTACTTTTTAGAAGATTGTTTTTTTCAAACATAGAATATAGGCTTTGTGTTAATGTGTACTTATTTTCATTTCGAAGCCCTATTTAATATTTATTAGTTTTTAATAAATGTTTACCAAAATTTCTAACAGTATTTTGTTTGAAACATGTTATAGTTTTTACTAAATTTTTTTATAGTACTTTTTAGTTAACTTTCAAGGGTAACATTGTACAAAAATTTCATAATAACAATACAAATATTAGGAAAAAAGAAAGAGGTAATATACCAATCTTAACTAGGGTAACTTGTCATTATGATATCCAAGACCAATATGGTTAATTATTATTTTCCTAGAAGGAAGTGATTTGATTGATAAATTTGGAGAATTAATGTTTATTGGTGTGACCTTAAGATTACCTCAAAAGGAATTTATTTTCTATTAATGTGAAAGTTGGCTTGATAATATTCTTATTGCAAAAAAAAAAACAAAATTTAAAACAACTTAAAATAGAGTTCCCCGTCCCACTATCTCAATCCATGGAAGGAAAGCAGGTATTCACGAGTATTCGGGAATATGCAATAATTTAAAACAAAAATTTGAAAAGTACAAAAAAAAAATAGAGAAACTTTATCATCACAAATTGTAACTTAGTTATAATTTAAAATAATTAAAAAATTAAATGAATATCACATGTAACATGTTAAATTTAATTATATTTTATAATAATCAATTTATATAATTAAAATAAATAATTATTTTTTTGAATGATATAAGTTTTTTTTAATAATTTTTAATATTATAGGCTCGTACGTTAAAAAAATTCATTGTAAAATAATAAAAAAAATATAAATTTCATATCTTCTTAAAGAAAAAGAGAAAAAAATACATTTAAAATGAAAAAAATAAAAATTTCCCAAATACTCACGAGACAGGTATTATGATTAGTGACCTTGCTCCACCATGTTTATTAAACAAGTTTCTATCTCTTAGCTCATCGTGGGTAATCCCAGGCATACCTGTATTTAATTCAAACCATTTACTTTGTCGTTGCACTAAAAAAAAATAAAAATGCATGGGTGTCCAAAGATCTTAACTCAAGTAACACAAATAGTGTGTTTGAATACATTTTTTTATTAAAAAAATACTTCTACATATTTTTAAGTGTATTTAAATATAACTTTAAAAAAATATGTAAGTTAAACATTAAGCTCATTTGCTATTTTTTTTAGAGTATAAAATAAATATATAAATTGATGTAAATGACGTAATTATCTTCTATAAAAAGTAAAAAAAATTATTGTTTTCATATATATATATATATATATATATATTACATTTTTTTATATATAATATCCAAGATTAACTTTTTAACTTGATATAAAATTTTTAATAATATTTTTTTACCAATTTTAAAAGTTTAATAATAACCCCATTCTAATAATATTATTTATTTAAATTCTTGATCGTATTATAAGTTTGAGATTATAATGAGTTATTATATTAGAGTTAGTTAGATTATATAATAATAAAATTTGTCATTTTGTTAGTTGACTAAGGGTATATTAGGTAAGAAACATAAAATCTTATTCTATAAATTTGTAGAATGCTAATCTCACCATATTTTTTTAAGGGATGGAATTCCAACAATTTGTACATCGGAATAAGATTGTTATTTTACATTTTTTTTTTGGTTAACCAATAGAGGAATGGTCTGATTATAGGAAGCAATTTAGAATGATATTCTATTACTTTACACCATAAAATTAGAGAATGTGATAGAAAATTACATCAATAACATATTGTTTATCCTTTAAGTATATAACTAAATATGTTTATACTGTCTTATATATCATTTTCCATAACTCTATAATTATGACATAATTGCAAATTTTGTTGTTCTCATTTTGTCAGTTTATTTTATCATATTTTACATATCATTGCACGTTATATCTTATATTTGGATATCATTTTTATTAATTTTACTATAAATATAGTACTTATATTTTTTTTATTTAAATAAATTTAAAAGTTTTTTTATTATTTAAAAATATTTCTCAAATATTATATTTAAATACAAAATTACTTATCTTTAAAAAAAACTCTATTAAAAAAGATACATAAAAAAATATTTTTTATATGCTTATCCAAACAAATCCAAGTCTCTTTGGAGACTACTTGATCTCCAAATTAAATTCCAATCATTATCTTCTATTATTTGTACGCTAACAATAATTAGTATTAAAAATAACATATATGACACATGCTTAATAATACATTGAATATTTAAAAGAATATAGAGTTTAATTTTAATTTACTATCAGTATAAAAATTTTATATTATAATCTAATTATGTGTTCTGAATCATTAAAAAATAAGTTTGACTTCTTAATTACCTAAAAAGTCAAACAATAGGTAAGATGTGATTGGATAATAGTATAAAAAATTTTTATATTGACCATAAATAAAATTATATTTAATTATATATATATATATAATTTTTATATTAGTAGATGTTAACAAATTTTACTTTTTCATTTAAACAATAATGCTCTATTTTTTATTTTTGAAAATAAAAATCTCAGGATATTTAAGACATTTAATTAATCTCTCATTCTTTTCTTCTCAATTATTATATCTGTTCTCTTCTCTTTTCTTAACTTATTAAAGAAGAGAGAATGAGTTAAATAAATAATAAATTAAGAAAAATAGGTGAGATATAATTATTGAAAAAAAGAAAAGAGATTAATAAACTGTATTAAATACTCTTAAATTTTTTATTTTTTAAAATAAAAATAAAATATTATTGTTCAAACAAAAAAAGTAAAGTTTACTAATATCCACTAATGTAAAAATTAGTGAGATGATGTTAGCAATCTCCGTATATTTATATATGAGGAATGCTAATATATACATGATTTCAATTAATTTAAATAATTATGTCTATTTTAATCATTATCAATTTCATAATTAATAAATGAAGTTGAAATTTATTATGAAAGAGAAATTATGAAGTTAATAAGAGAAATATTTATTTATTTATAAAATTAGTTATAAAGTTAATAATTATTAAAATATATATAGTTGTTTAAGTTAATTAAAAACAATAATATTATTTTTATTAAAAATAAAAGATTATAGATTATTAACATATACATAAAATAAAAGATTGTAGGTTAACATTTCATATATATGTATATATATATTGTAATAATATAGTATATTGTATTAAAATAAAATGTTCATATTATTCGGCACGTCGCGAACCACGTAGATTTAGTGCCATCAACCTCCGCCCAGCCGAGGTCGCCTGGCCTGGCCTGAACAAAAATTTATGTTTATGATGTCGTTGCAGGAAGAGATACAGAGATAGACAGAGACAGGTCCTAGTTCTCAAGAGTATTCTCCTTTTCAGTCCACTACGCTTCTCTCTCCCCCCCCCCCCCCCTCTTCCCTCTCTATCCTCATTGTCCATCCACATTGCCATTGCATTCCCCAAAATCCCATTCCCTTCCATGTCTTCTCCTTCCACGTTTTCTTCTTTTTCCTCTATTTATCATTCCAATTGCATACACGCACTCCTACTTCACTTCAATTTTTCCTTATGCGAATCTGCCCCTCTTTCTCCAATTCTTTGATTTTATTTATCCCGTCCCTTTTCGGCATTCACTATTGTTTCCATATCCGGATGTTCATCTCCCCATTGGATCACCAACTTGCTGGCGCTTCCTGAATCCCAATTCTGCTTTTGTTCCGTCTCCAATCTCTTCGCATTCACCATTTCAGGGTTCCGTTGCCCTTTGATCGAATTGGGTAATTGCAAGATCTGCTGCGCGATTTGTTTAGGACCCCAGGTTTTGATCTTGCTGCGGGTCAATCGAATTATCGGTTTGGATCCGATCGGGGTAGAAACAGCGCCATCTGATGGCGCTGTTCAGAAGGTTCTTTTACCGGAAGCCCCCGGATCGGCTTCTGGAGATCTCCGAGAGAGTCTATGGTATGCTCCCTTTCTATTTTCGTCTCTCATTGCATTTTCTTTTATTCTTTTTTTGCTTTTCATAATTGAGCTCGTGAATGTGCCACCAACTGCAAAACCGAAATGCAAATGCATTGTGCCCATTACTTTTTCACTTCTATATGAAGTTATGGGACTGCTGAATTTGTACCTTTTTGGATGCATTTGGCCTTTTGAGCCCAAATTACTAAAATTTAATATCATTTTGGAATAATGCCATTGGTAATGTGTTACAACAATGTGGACCTTTTTTTTTAACTTTTCAATTTTTTTCCTCTCTTGCTTCTTCTGGTAATGCTTCAAGCCTGGTTATTTCTAGTCTGGTAGTATTGCATCAAGTTGATATTCTTATTGTTCCAGATAGACAATGATGTTCAGGAAAGGGATTGCGTAGCATTTTCCTTTCTTTCTTTTCTTTTTTCCCTGTTGAGAGATTTTTCCTTTCTTTGGTCTTTTCATTGTTTGGGTTCTTTTTTTTTTTGTTTTGTTATTAGGTGGGTGGATGGCTTATTGAAAGTGTAACAAAATCTAAAATAGGATACAGAGTGTTGAAATACTCCTGAAAATTATAACAGGGAAAGACAAAATAGTATCAGAGTGACAGTAGTAATTCATAAATTGAGGATTTTAGTTGAAAAACTCTGGAAGATTGTTTTTTCTCGATAGAAACTTTGGAAGATAGTTTTTTAAGTGAGACTATTATCCTTTAAGAAATTATATCTATGCCATGCAACAGTTGCTTTTGTTACATTGTTGTAAAGATGGTACATTTTCCTGGTTGAAATGGACTCCTCTGTTAACTCCTTAGGCTTGATCTTCTTGAGCTCCTGTTTAACAAATTCATCTACTCTTTGCGTTTAGTGTCTTTGGTTTTCTAACTTCTTATTAAAATGAAAACACAGATATTGAAGTTACGAATAAGTTTTCTAGTTCTGTACTATTGTATTACCATGATATTTGACTGTTCCTTCTATTTTTATGCAGTTTTTGATTGTTGCTTCTCCACGGATGTCTTGGAAGAAGATGAGTACAAAGTTTACATTGGGGGCATTGTAGCTCAGCTACAGGATCACTTTCCAGATGCTTCTTTCATGGTGTTCAACTTCAGAGAAGGGGAAAGGCGCAGCCAAATTTCAGACATATTGTCTCAGTATGACATGACAGTTATGGAGTACCCTCGGCAATATGAGGGTTGTCCACTTCTGCCTTTGGAGATGATCCATCACTTCCTTCGATCAAGTGAAAGCTGGTTGTCTTTGGAGGGGCAACAAAATGTGCTTTTGATGCACTGTGAAAGGGGAGGTTGGCCGGTGCTGGCATTTATGCTAGCTGGTCTTCTATTGTATCGGAAACAGTACAGTGGGGAGCAGAAGACTCTTGAAATGGTCTACAAGCAAGCTCCCAGAGAACTTCTCCACCTTTTATCTCCTTTGAACCCACAGCCTTCTCAGTTAAGATATCTTCAGTATATTTCCAGGAGACATTTGGGTTCTGAGTGGCCTCCATCAGAAACACCCTTGTATTTGGATTGTCTGATTCTTAGAGTCCTCCCATTATTTGATGGTGGAAAAGGTTGCAGGCCTGTTGTACGTGTTTATGGTCAGGACCCTTCAAAATCTGCCAATAGAAGTTCTAAGCTTCTTTTTTCAACTTCAAAAGACCAAAAACATGTTCGCCACTACCTACAGGTGATGTATAAGTTACACTATTGATACTGAATTGTGAATTATTTAGATAGTATGTCTTGTTAAGAAATTTGAACCACAGGCAGAATGTATGCTGGTGCAAATTGATATCCATTGCCGTCTTCAAGGGGATGTTGTTCTCGAGTGCATACATTTAAGTGAAGATTTTGTCCATGAGGAGATGATGTTTAGAGTCATGTTCCATACTGCATTTGTGCGGTCAAATATATTGATGCTGAGCCGTGATGAAATTGACATTTTGTGGGATGCGAAGGATCAGTTCCCCAAGGACTTTAAATCAGAGGTAACTTATTGTTATTCTTATGTGAATGCCATTTTTCTGAAGCAGTAGGAGTTGAACACATACTCATATCTGTATCAGGTGCTTTTTTTGGACGCTGATGCTGTTATACCTAATCTAACCACAGTCAAGGTGAGTGGAGATGCAAATGAGACAGAAAGTGCTTCACCTGAGGAATTCTATGAAGTGGAAGAGATCTTCAGCAATGTAATTGATGCACAGGAAGGTAAGGGGGAGTATGATTCTCCCATGGTTCATGACAGTGTAACAGATGATGGAAATCATAAAGAGGTCTGGAAAGAGGATTCGGATCCTCATACTTTTCAGGATTCTACGTCAGATGATGGGATTCACAAACAGGTTGGAAGGATGGATTCTGATGTTAATGCAGTGAAAGACATTACTGTTGATGATGTGAAGTACAAGCTTGATGAGAAGGTGGATTCAGATCCTCATGCAGTGAAAGACATCGCCGTGGATGATGGGGAAATTAAGTCAACTTCCTCTGCAGTCACTTCTGATATGATGAAAGCTCTGGAAACAAAGGAAGTCACTGTGGATGTTCACAATGAGTTGGAAGTTATGCAAAACAAATATGATGAAGATAACAATGCAACAGAAAAAGAATTAGAGCCCAAGGCAGGGCAGCATATGCCTGATCTTAAGCTACTTCCATCTGCTGCAAAGAAACAACTTCCATCAAACTCAAAGCCAGTGGGAGATACAGTTGCAGCAAAGCAAAAGATTAAACAGCAAGAATCACAAGGTGTTCAGGCAAAACAAGCAAAGCCGAATGCAGTAACTAAGTGGATTCCTCCTAACAAGGGATCTTATCAACATTCAATGCATGTCGCATATCCACCATCAAGGTACATTAGTTCACCAACTGCTCTGCCAAATGCTACCTCTCCAAAGGACAAAATGGCCGATGCCAAAGGAAGGTCTGCTTCGGGTTCTCCTGTCTCTGGAGCAGTTGTTTCTATGGACATGACAAATGACCTGAAAAATTGTGGGGTGGACAATTCAAAATCATTGGACAGCATAGAAGAAATAGACTCAAACTGCCCACCGTCACCATTACTGTCAGTTAAAGAGACATCTCTTCAGTCAGCTATTCCAACACCACAACTGAGGTCAGAGCAAGTGGTACGACCTCCTCCCCCACCACCTCCACCACCATTAGTATCACCATCTTCCTCTTTGGATGGAAAGGTGTCCACCATGCCACAGCCACAACTGCCACCGCCACCACCACCACCACCACCACCACCACCACCACCACCACCACCACACAAACTTTGACATCATCTAGTTCAGAAAACAGAAGGGTGAATTTACAAGCTGCAACTTCTCCGCCTCCCCCTCCACCACCACTTCCGCCTCCATTTGCTGGACAAAATAAAGGGAGCTTCTTACCTCCTCCGACCCCAACTAGTGGTGCTTTATTTCCTCCTCCACCTGTTCCTCCCTGTGTAAACAGTGCAATTACATCAAAAGTTTTTGAAGTGTCTACTGCAGTTTCCCTTCCCCGTCCTCCATCTCCTCCTCCACCACCACCTCCTCCACCACTTCCAAAGTATGGGGTTCCATTCATTTCTCCTCCTCCCCCTCCTTCCCCTCCTCCTATGTCTTCCGCACTTAGAGCTCCACCCACTCCTCCCTCCACACCTCCAACTGCATCACATAAAGCTCTACCTCCACCTTTAAGTCGTGCTCCACCACCGGCACCCCAACCCCTACATAATTCACTTGAAGGTCCACCTCCACCTCCACCTCCACCACCTTTAAGTAGAGCACCACCATTGGCTCCTCCACGACCGCCACCTCCACCTTCTCTTAGTAGAGCTCCATCGCCGCCTCCTCCACCACCTCCACCTCTTTTTAGTAATTCTCCATCACCGCCACCTCCACCTCCTTTTAGTAGAGCTCCACTGACACCCCCTCCACCTCCTTTTAGTATAGCTCCATCACCACCACCTCCACCTCCTTTTAGTAGAGCTCCACCATCGCCACCTCCACCTCCCCAACCACCACCTCTTCCTCCATCAACTGGAGCACCACCTCCACCACCACAGCCACTTCTTTCTCCATCAAATGGAGCACCACCTCCACCACCACCACCTCCTTTTTCCTCCACAATCGGAGCACCACCTCCACCACCACCACCTTTTTCCTCCATCAATCGGAGCACCACCTCCCTCACCACCACCTCTTCCTCCATTAAGCGGAGCACCACCTCCCCCACCACCTCCTTCAATGTCTAGAGCCCCACCTCCCCCTCTCCACCAATTCATGGAGCACCACCACCACCACCACCGCCGCCAATGCATGGAGCACCACCACCACCACCACCGCCAATGCATGGAGCACCACCTCCTCCACCACCTCCGGGTGGTCGAGGCCCACCTCTGCCACCTCCTCTGGGTGGCCGAGGCCCACCTCCACCGCCTCCTCCTGGAGCTCATGCACCTGGTGCTCCTCCTCCTCCTGGACCTCCAGGTGGTGGACCTCCACCACCTCCACCTTTAGGTTCCAAAGGTGCAGTTGGAGCTGATCCAACAGGGAGGGGGCGTGGACTTGGACGTGGGGCAGGTGCAGTGGCACCCCGGCGATCCTCCTTAAAGCCTCTGCATTGGAGTAAGGTGACAAGAGCATTGCAAGGGAGTTTATGGGAAGAATTACAAAGACATGGAGAACCTCAAATGTAATTTGACTTGTCTACTATTGCATGTGTTTGTCTCAGTCATTTCAATTCTCTATAATTGTACACTTTCCTTCCTGCATTCAAAATCCTTCCCTTTTGTAATGACTGGTTTTACATTCTATCTTAGTGCACAAGAGTTTGACGTGTCAGAGCTGGAGAAGCTTTTTGCTGCAAATGTTCCAAAACCTGCTGATTCTGGCAGCAAAGAGCGCAAATCTGCTGGATCTAAAAGTGACAAAGTCCACTTGGTATTCCTCTATATGAATATTCTTGAAAGTTGAATTTTGAAATAAGCCATACTTGAGAGGTGATTTGATGGTTTTCACTTTTTAGTTTTTGCTTTTTGCTAATGTTCAAGGCTGCTTTTTATGTTAAAATTGGAATCTAATACCATTATTTTGTATACTTAGTAAATTTTTCATAGAAGTCATTTTCATTGTGACCTGACTTGAGTGATTAGGTATTTGCTATTAATTTGTGGAGGAAACAAATACATACTTTTTTCTAGTTTTATTATGTTAAGAAAAATATCCAGCATACCTTGAACCATTAAATCTTGAGCATGGATGGCTGTACTGTCACATCTCTTAGAAAGTTTATTTTTCTGTTATTATCCCTTCATTGTCTCTTTGATGTCCTGGAAATTAAAATTATGATACTGCAAAGGTGCATATTGGTGCATTTTTTTGGCTGTTAGTGCTTACAGCCAATATTTATTCAAACCTCCTTGACATGATGTTTATTTGGTGCTTCCCTAATATCTGATCAATAATTTGAGTATTTGTATTCTTAATTGTAGATTGACCTAAGGAGGGCCAATAATACTGAAATTATGCTCACAAAAGTTAAGATGCCACTTCCTGATATGATGGTAAGCTGATACTGTGAAGTTACTTAATTCATGTGAGCAATTTTTGAATTATAATTATGCAAGCTGGGTTTTTTAAGCTAAAGCATTTTATAATGAACAATAGTATTCTTTTGCAATAGTAGATATTCCCAGTGACAATCTCTTGCCATATCATATCTGTACAAACTTTTTATAACTTCTTAAATCTCCACCTATAACTTTTTCCATCTCTTGTCTAACATGTTGAAATGCATATTATCAGGCTGCAGTACTGGCTATGGACGAGTCAGTGTTAGATGTTGATCAGGTGGAAAATCTCATTAAGTTCTGTCCTACCAAAGAGGAGATGGAACTTTTGAAGGTGAAGCTTAACAAATTTATACATGCTTCTTTCATCTTGTTTCGGCAATTAAGGGTTATTGTTTCTGGCATCTACTGTTACTATGGGTTGCACACTTTTACTGTGATTTGTTTGCTTTTCTAATTTTGATTCGTCTTGGTTATGATTATTTAGGGATACACTGGTGACAAGGAGAATTTGGGGAGGTGTGAACAGGTCTGCCAATGATTTCTTTAATTCAAAGTATTATATATGATAGTTGTGACAAGAAAAATGTGTGCACATAACTTACATGGGATTCCTTTTTTGCATATCCATAACTGATTAATGCCTTTTTGTCATCAATTTACATGAAGGATGATTAGCTGTCTTGAAAGTAAAATTTTCCCAGATTGTATTAGTGATAGGATAAAAGACTGATGCTCTAATTTAAGAGGAGAATAATATGTAATAAAGATAAAACTATCTGGTGCAGTTGATTTGTTTAGCAATCATTGCTTGCATTAAAATTTGGAAGGGATGTGAGAAGAATGGTGAAGAAATTAGGTAGCTACCAAAAAGAGAGTAGCAGATTTATTTTAAGAAAGCAATTGATGGAATGTAAATAGCCACAAAAAATGAATCAAGTTCATGACAAAGGCAATGTATACCAATTCAAAGTCCATGTACTAATATAACAATTTGGTTGCTGGGGCCTGGTGGCTTGTGAAAGAAAAAGTTGTTTAGCTTTTTATTAACTGCCACCTTTTTCTTTTAGATGTTGGGTTATAAACCAATTTCTTATATATATATATATATATATTATATATATATTTGGTTATGTTTCAGTATTTTTTGGAGCTCATGCAAGTGCCAAGGGTGGAGTCAAAGTTAAGAGTATTCTCTTTCAAGATTCAGTTTGGGTCTCAGGTTTGATGCTGTCTGTAATATTTTTCTGAATTTTTGTGGATTTGGTTTCTTGCTTCAGTTATCATCCTTTCCTTGTTATGCAGATTACAGAGTTTAAGAAGAGTTTAAACGTTGTGAACTCTGCCTGTGATGAGGTACTTTGCTTATGAAAATGATAAAAATTCTGTTGCTTGTATTTTTTTGACCTTGTGCATTTTGTCATGGTAATAGGCCCGAAACTCTCTCAAACTGAAGGAGATTATGAAGAAAATTCTTTATTTGGGTAATACATTGAATCAAGGAACAGCAAGGGGTATGTCTTTTTTTTTTATTAAGGGCAATGTCTATATCATCATTCATTTCTGGGCATAGGAGACATATATAGTGCTAGCTCTCTCTATTTTTAACATTTAGATAATCATTGGTCCTTCATATGTGTTAGCAGTCAAACTTTTATGTGATTTTGTTAGATCTGATCTAATGTGAAATGTCCTGATAATGGGTAAATGATGTGTCAATTGTTTCCACTTTATGCAGGATCTGCAGTTGGATTCAAGTTGGATAGTCTTTTAAAGCTCACCGACACTCGAGCTTCTAACAGTAAAATGACACTGATGCATTATCTTTGCAAGGTATAAGTCTCAGTTGCAATAAATGAATATATTGTTTGATAGCTTACCTTTTCTTTCTTTCCTATTTGGGCTCTAGGTCCTAGCTGAAAAGTCTCCTGCTCTCCTTGATTTTCACCGAGACCTTGTTAGCCTGGAAGCTGCAACTAAGGTGATGATTTATTTTTGGTGCTTTTATATCCAAAAGACCAAAGGTCAACTGCACCTTACTACCTTGATTTATTGCCCCAATTGCACTTTCACCCTTATTTGTAAAAGTGAGCACATTCCCTCCTGTTTTAATGACGTTTTGCAATGGCCCACCTGTAATCCAAATTAGGGGTTAACTCCTGATAGTTAAAATGAACATGCAGAGGATGAGAAAATGACTCAAAACCGACCAATTTACCTCTTTCAATCATCATCAAAGCTCACCCTAGGAGACAAAAAATCATCACTTTGGCATAGTCATCAGATCTTTTTGAGTCCTTTCGCTGCTAAAAGTACATGGGACTTTACAAAAAGGCATGTTAAATCAAGTGGGAATTTATTTAATATTGTAAATTATTGGGGAAGTGCAATTGGACTATTAAATTAGGGTGGCAAAGTGCAACTGACCCAAACTGTAAAGGCCAAAATGCAAATACTCCTTCAACTTTGGCCCTTTGGCAAATATCCACTGTGGTTTCAATTTTGGCAATTAGTCCTTTTAAACTTAGTTTGGAAAATAGCCCATTTCATCCAAAAGCGTGCAAGTTCAGAAACCTCCATTGAAAATACTATTGCCCATAATCACAAAATTGAGTAGTTTCACTTGTTGAATCAAGTTCCACCAAAATCCCTGTTGAATTGACCCACATTTATTTCTTTCACTTCTTAATTGATGGAAGGGGGCTATTTGCCAGTTGTTGAAAGTTTAAGCAGATTGGTTGCTAAAATTGAAACCATAGGGGGCTATTTACCCGGGGGTATTTGCATTTTAGCCAAAAGAAAATGCTGTTGGCATTAGCTAACTTTTAGTATCAGGTAATGGGATTGCAATGTATATTGATTGGAAATTCCCGTTCTTGCAGATACAATTGAAGTCATTAGCAGAAGAGATGCAGGCAATCATCAAGGGACTAGAAAAGGTTAAACAGGAGTTTTCTGCATCTGAAAATGATGGCCCTGTGTCCGAAGTTTTCTGTAAGGTGTCTATCATTTTTATGTCAGGTTCTTGATTCTTCATCATATCATGATTCATGAAATAAATATAATAAAATGACAAAGAAAGTTCTGTTTCTAAACTGAATTCATAATACTTGTTTTCCTTCATCATGAAGGTTTGACAGTGTAGTTATTACTATTATCATCATCAATTAATTTATGACTATGGTCAAGCCTCAGGAGTTTTTGTTTAGATCTGTGGATTAGCAGGCTCCGGCAGATTTTTGCTTAAATTGGTTTCTTCATTGTGTCCAACAATTTTTATATAAAGTTACATTTTATCTGAAGTGACCCAATGCAATTTCTATATTAGCACCTCCTTCCCCTTTAAGTAGGGGGTGATATTATGATTCCAAGACCTACACAATATACTCATTGCCGACTAGACCTAGAGAAGTAAAATACTTTCTGATAGAACTTGTAAGGGAACTTATTGTGGAAATTAAGCAACAATTCTCAGAAGTTGACAATTTTTTTTTTAATTTATCATGCAAATGGCTAAAGATTGGAGCTGAGCTGGAGTATTTGGACTTTTTCTTTAGGGTTATTGAGTTGAACTGGAGTATATGAACTTTTTCTTTAGCTTCCAGTTTCAATCCGATGTAAGGGATTACAGGTTTAAGCAATGGTATAATATTACAACCAGTGAAATTATAGTAAAAATGAAGAGAAAATGAGGGACGAGAATATTTTAGGATCACCACCTAGGTTTATAATTGAACAGAATCCCAGAAGAAGCTCGAACTGAAAAAACCCAAACTTGCAATTGAAGAGAAGGAAACTCTTGCTGTCTCTATTTTAAATGATTGACCTTGTTTTAAAAGCAGTTTTATGTTCTTCCAAAGTCTTGCTTTTTTTTGTTTTGATAAAAGAAGAAATTCATTAAGATGAAGAGAAGAAAATTACAATGGATATGGAGGGCAAGGAATTCTCAATGATAGAAAACAGAAAAAGAAAAAATAAAGAAGCAAAGAAAGAAGAAAACATCAATGGAACAAAGCTACCCAATCCCTTTGCATATCTGTTGGGGAAACTCCTTGCAACAAGCCATGTGCTTTACACCAAATAGAAGCTAACAGCCTAATCTTATCCCAGGGGCGGCGTGTCGTTGAATAGGAAGAGGGCCTTGGCCCCTCCAAAGTTTCTTAAAATAATTTTCTTTTCAATGCAACTTTTTTTAAGCAAATAGTTCTTTTTAATTTAGGCCCGCCACAATGGAAATTTTTTTTGGCCCCCCATTATGCTTCTCCTAGCTCTGCCCATCTTATCCCAAATCAACTGCTGAGCTAGAGACACCTTGAAAATACTAGCGTTATGGCCCAACCAAATGCACAAAATAAAAGCTAAGATTGCTTATTGCCATAAAGATTTAACCTCTTTACTTCTTCCAAAACCACTAAAACTCCGAAGGCACACCCAACATTCACCAAAAAGGCCAAATAAAGTATTCCATAAAGAAACAACAGCAAAACAATGTAAGAATAGATAAGAAACTGATTCAAAACAAGGACCACACATAACACACATATTAGGGGAAAGCACCTTATGTGGCCTACGAACTTGCAACATGTCATTAGTATTAATTCTATAAGCATGGCAGTCCAAATGAAAGACTTGAACTTAGATGGAGCTTTGGACTTCCACAGGGTAATCAAGAAAGAAAGTAGCTCTATTCAACAAATCTTCCAACGTTTTATCTGTGATGGGTGCCATAGAGGTCAGGTGCTCAAGAGTTCTTTGCTTTATTTGGTTGGAGCAGAATGATCATATTTTTAAGGATGTCTTATGGGATAGGATTGTGTTTATGGCTTTGTTTTTTATGTTCTGTTCATGGCTGTTTAAAGGGAGTTGCAATTTCTTACCTTATTCTCCCCCTTTCTTACCAGATGCTTATAGTGGTAATATGCTTATGGAAGAGTGCGGCTGTTAGCCCTTTGTTTGTTATTGAGCATATGTGATAATGCAAGAAATATTAATCTCCATGTGTTTCTTTAGTCTTGCATAAACACTGGTTACATGTCAAACCTAAATTAAGGAGAGATTTAATTTTTTTAGCAGTGAACAAGTTTTCCATCATGTTGCATGGACGAATCTAATTCTAGTTTATATGGTTTGTTATCTGGTTTATATTTTCAGTGCATTTGACTTGCTTTTATGTTCTTTTCAGACATTGAAAGAATTCATTGCTGTAGCTGAGTCAGAGGGGGCATCTGTGACAAACCTATATTCTGTGGTGGTAATATGCTTAACCATCATTTTGGTAGATTATGCACTGGTATAATGAGATATAGAGATTGTGTAATTTGTCTGTGGACAGGGTAGAAATGCAGATGCACTTGCACTATATTTTGGTGAGGATCCTGCCCGTTGTCCATTTGAGCAAGGTAATTAGAGCGTTAATACTTATTCATGTTGTCAGTATGACATATTGCCATTGTCTTTATATTGGTAACTTCACTTTTATCAGATCATAGGTCATTTAATTGATGTTTCTGGAGAAAATACATTTTCTTGACCTCTCTGTTGTTGAATTAATGGTTGGGACAATTGTGTATTTCTTAGAAATTAGGCTAATTTAGAAGTGTGGTTTTCTAATTTTCTTGTCAATGGGTTAAGGTAGGAGGTTTTACCCTTTTGTATGTTTTTAATGGAATCAGCATTGAGCTACTTCAAAGTTTTCTTGGGAGGGATAGGTGTAGTTACAAGTTACTGAATTGATTGAAATGCCTGTCCTTCTTGGATCCTTGTATAAGCACTGCAGTGAAAGAAAGGAAGATGATGACAGGGAGGGGGTGGAGAGAGAGAAGAATAGGTAAGGAATGATAAGTGGAGGGGAAAAATCAATGGGAGGACTGGACTGAATGAAGTTTCATCATCGTTTTATGTTATGTTTGGCACAAGTAGTGATATGTTCTGATATCCGTTCTATAATGCTCAAGCTAACTTCCATTTATTGTTGCTGGTTTGATGATTACAGTTACGGCAACTCTCTTAAATTTTACAAGGTTGTTTCACAAAGCACATGAAGAGAATTGCAAACAAGCAGAGCTAGAGAAGAAGAAAGCTGAGAAAGAGGCTGAAATGGATAAGGCTAAGGGCATTAACTTGACAAAGAAGAGTGCACAAGATAGTTGAAGACTGGGTTGTCCGCTCCTTTGCACCAACATCATGCTCTAGCCAAATTGCGGAGATCTACCTGTGGGTAGTAAGGGGACTGCTTCTGAGAACCAGTTGAGAAGCCTCCCTTTCCAAGATGACGGTGTGACAATTAGCCTCTCAAGGTCTATTGAGGTGGAATAGCAGATTCTTTCCACCTGCAGACCTTTGAAAATACAACAGGCTTAGGAGTTCTTTGATGTCATGTTGAATCAGAATTTTATTGATCTTTCACGTCAGAATACACTGGAAAGGCCAAATTTAGACCCAGCATGGATGCTCACTTTGAGTGCTTGAGATGTCATCTGCATCCAGTGAATGCTATGAAGAAGATGGATCTGGTCACTCTCGCATAGATTCAAGAAGAAATTTTGTGGTAGAGCATGTCTTCTATTGTGGTAGAACTGGCTTCAGCTTCCATCATTCATTTGGCATATTCTTCCGGCACCAGAGCATATGCTTTAGGATTGTAAAGCACCAAAGTCCAACAGTAGTACCACGCAACCTTGTACAAAGTTCTAACCCTCTTCTTTAGGATCCAATTCTTTATAATGTAACATAGAAATTAGTTTCTCTTTTTCCTTTTAATAGAGATTTTGGTAGGATACCCTCAAGAGCATGTTGTATAGCTGTCAGGTTAAGAAGAGAAACTAGAAGTCAGGTCTCTGTATTGTAACTGTAATATAAGTGAAGAGCAGGCCGAGTTAGAAATGCTAGTTTCATTTATCTCTGTGAAATAGAATACGTTTTAGTGACGTGTAAAAGGTTCTTGTTCCATTCAGTTGTACTAGCTCATGAAATTTAGTACCCGGGACTATGTGCACGCATTTTGGTAGCAGAAAGACACATTGAAAATTCAGAGGGAGTGCAGCTATTTAGTGGTGCTGTCTGGAGGTGTACCTCACTAGTTGCATCTTGCATCTGCTGAGAGACCTTATCCGTTTGTAACTCCATTCTATCATACCTGCTGGATTACATCTGGTGTGGTCATTCAGAAGTGTTTGATTGAATTATAGTACAGCAGGCTCTGCCAGAGTCAATAAAAACAAGTTTGTCCAAGTCCAATTTCTAAATGTTGGGATTTGCTATGGGACACTCATAGTGTGTTTGGTTTGGCTTTTAAAAAGTTCTAAATTATAGTTTAGGCAAAAGTATGTCTCTTGTAGCTTTTGTTATGAGATGCTCGAGCGTTCCAACACTCGCACACATAATCTTAAATGTAACACACGATCTTAATGCAACACCTGTAACATTGGGTGGCAGCGTCTCATTACTAATCCCAATTATGTTTTCATTTCATTCCTAGGAGTAACTTCTGCACATACTCCATTTGATATCTAATTGGGGCAGGGGAGAGGAAGGGTGGGGTGGGGAAGGATTTACTTCTTTGTTATCCCCACTTACATGCTTCCCTTGCATCAAAGTTTGTCTCATTAGTTGAATTCACGGATCCACAAGTTAATATTCTGGACTCCATGGGTATTCTATAATTATATGGTTCGGTTTCAAAACACAAAAATCCTGTTGAACCGTATAGTACTAATTCAGCTTTTTCTGCCATTAAATGAGTTCCTTGGTATTTTTAGTCCACCCACAATTCATGACTGCTCCGAAGTATATTTCCCTTCTATGATCCCATAGATTCGAATCATAATGCACTAAACCAACACCTTATCAATCATTGGTTTTGACACTTAGATGGTCTCTTCACTCTCTTGCGTTTTCAAAGAGAATTAAGAAGCTTGAACTACTGCAAAATAAACGTATTCTCCCTGGGGTCCACAAAGTAAAGTCAGTGTATTTTTGCCTAAAAACAAACCCAGTAAACCCCTTTGCCTCTAGTTTGTCTTTCACAGGGAACTGGAAGAAAGAAATCATACTGGCAGCAGCTCCTAGAATTGTTAAAAGGCTACATTAACAATCAGGTACAAGAAATTTTCTCCCCTCCCCCCCCCCGGGGCCCCCTTTTTTTGAAACATTTAAGTGTGTATTTAAGTCGACGTTTACACTAGTCAAATAGACTTTTGGAGGCTCCTTTGTATTTTCTATCATGTTTGTTTTGAAATTTGTGTAATTTCTCAAACGTAATTTTGGTCTCAAGAATTATTTTTTACTTAAGTTGAACGTGATTTTTTATTAAATATAAATCACTTTACTCAAATTCATTTTTAACTAAAATTAAGTTCGTAAAATCAAGTTTACAAAATCTAATTCAAACACACTAAAAGCAAATTAACATAAGCCTTTGTAATTGTATTATTGGCACTAAAAGATTACCAATCAACCTACAAGGTAAAGTGATGAAATAAAAAGAAGACAGAATTGAAGAATATAACAGAAAAGACATTTACATAAAATAGTGATTAGGGATCTAATCTCCAGCTTCTTGTTTTTGCACATAGCTGAGCAGAGGTTCCTCTGTTGAAAAATCTGTATGCAATGGAAGTTGCTCGATTTGGTTCGAGTAACATGAATGAATATTACAAATAACTGCTATACTTGTTCAAAATAACGTGCAGCCCCTTCTCTTTTGTGAAATTTATGAAGAAAAGCCTTGACCAAATTCATAACTTGCTACCTTACGTTACTTACGGTACTTCTTGGAAATTCTTCGAGCCCAAGAAACCATAATTATCCTCCGCTGGAAATTCAATCCTCAACAAATGCTTGTCCTCCTGATCAACCCACGATCCCTTCACACAGCTTTTGTAAAACATGCAGCTCACGATTGTGTCAAGGATGATGAAAATTGAATACATGTAAGCAATGAAAATCCCCTCTAAAGCCAGAGAAGGCCATGCCTTTCCACCAATATGATAGGATCTTACAACCCGGAACTGGAACAAGGCCTCAATGGCAGCCATGCCCACACTGGCAGGCAGTGCCAGGAACAAAGCCATTGATGTCCTTCCCCTTATCAGAACACAAGCTTTCAGAATTGCAAGGTACCCGCCATGCCCCTCCATGCCAGATAGAGCCAGTGCCATGTTGCATATGACAAGTGCATTGGCAAGGATCACAGAAAAGAGAACGGCCCCAGCAGCTGACAGGAAAAGGAAGCAACTGGGGGAAGAGTAGCCGAGTCCTTCAACACAGCTGAAGGCGAAAAAAAGGAGACAAAAAGAAGTTGCATTTGCAGAGAGAAGGAAGAAAGAGTTGTAGATATAGGTGTGGAGGAGTGGCTTGTAACGGAATAGTATGGAAGTGAAGGAAGGTGGCAAAGTTGGTTTATGGTGACTGAGAGCCTGAAATATGGATGCTTTTGCAATGAGGAGAAAGGTGAGGGTGAAAGGAAGGGTGAAGATTGAGGAGGTGATTGTTTGAGAGACCTTAAGGTTAAGAATGGTGAACAACTGAGACGAGGAAGGAAAGCCTGCAGCATCAAACAGGGTCCTCAGGCGACTGTATATTTGAGGCAACAGGGATGAAGAGGCAGGGACTAGAGCTTGTGAGAGGAGTATTGAAGCTGAGAAAGGAAAAGCAAGAAAAGCTGCGGTTGAGGTGAAATAATGATAGTTTTGAAGGAAACTGTGGATTGATCTTCTGAGAATCTTGCCTGAAACTTCCATTGGAATTGATCTTTTTGCCTGCCACTAGAGGGAGAAGGAGAGGGAGATGAATTGGGTGGCTTCTCAGTTCTCTTTAATGGACTCTAACACAGGAGAGAAGTGTAAAAGGTGTTGGTGTTTCCTTTTCTGTCCAAGCTTTTCTTTTGGGTTTGCTCTTAATTTTGGGAACGGTTGGTTAGAGAGTTTGAGGGGTTGGTGTTTTTGAATGAATGGATAGGCCAACAAGAAGAAACTAACGATTGCTAAGGTGAAGTTGTTTGGATTTTGTGGCTTTTTACCAGAGTTTCTGAACACATTGTGGCTTCTTTGTCTGCTACGAATCCTCACCGGCTTGGCTGGTTTAAGAATTAAGATTGCACATGCAGAGCACCTTTTCCTTGGTGTCAAGACTTAATATATTAGCAATGAGTGATTTGGTAAGACAGGGCTATTGGTCCTGGTCTTGATGATGAAAGGTTTCCTTTCTTTTTAGTTTGCTTAAAATGCACATTTAGTAGCTTATTATTCTTGGCTACCCTCCTTTTCCAAGTCCAAGAAATATATTTTAAATCATGACAAATTGAAGCATTCAATTTTGGCCCCATTATTATCCTTGAAATTCAAGTGTCATTCTATAATTCTAAGATCAGTTTCAGATGTGAGTGCAAAAAAAAAAAAAGGAAAAATACCCACCTTGACAAAGAAGGAAAATAGACCTTTCATAATATAGAATGAAGGTTGTTATATAGTGGCAAGATGTCAAAACGGAATACGGATTCCGTTTTGACACTGTTAAGATGGTATAATTGAACGTAGCTTGCAAGAAAGAATGAAGAAAATATAATAGAGATTAAATAATAGTATTAAGTTTATATGAAAGAGATGTGATTGATGTATTACAAAAGACAAATCATTAACCTCTATTTATATTCTAGTAATCCTAATCAAATAAAAAAATATAATAAAATTATGATATGACTCATAAATTACTTTATCAATTAGAGTACTAATTGATTCCATAATATATTTTAAAAATCTTTTAAAGATATTCTAAATATATTCTGATATATATATATATATATAGGGTGGGGATCCATTTACTTTAAAGGTAAGTTTTAGCACACTTACATAGGTGAATAATTTTTTCTAAATATTGAATTTCACTAATCAAATCCTTAAAATTAATTTTCTCGTGAGATAGATGAAGTTTATAAAATTTTAAAATAAATTGATATTTCATCTAACCAATCTATTTTAACGTATAATATATTTTTAAAAATAAAAGTAAATGTCAACGGTTAGATTAGATACTTATGTATATTTGATTTATCTTAAATTTACTATGCATGATTAAATGATAATATCATATGATTCAATAGTTAGATTGGTAAAATTTAATGTTTATGATATGTTTGGTATGTAAGTAAAAATAGGGATAAATTTTTATCGATAAATTTATATAAATACACTTAAAAAAAGTTATTAAGGCACACAAAAATGGTTTGCTTTCTACATCCATCAACAATTATTAGAAAATGAAAAGGGGACCCATCATAATCTGATTATCACAAATCCTGATCACCAATTTATCATAAAATGACACACACAAGGCATTATGAATTTGTGGCCAATAAGAGAGAAGCCGTGGTGATTCTGGTGCAAGTATCATTCAGTTGGTGGGCTATGAGCATATGTATAGTTTGACTTGGTCAGTTAGTTAGGGGGTTTTCCATTAGGAATGAGCCCTTATCTTAATTAATTTGATTTGATTCCATTCTTGTATATAATATACTATTAGAGGGAACATTATCTTATTAAACAAATTTAAGCATTTTAGTTCTACTTGCTTCCCTTGTTGAGATGTCAACACATTTGGTGATATTGTAACTGAAATTTAATTGTAATTAGGTAATTGAATACAAAATAACAAACATGCAAGGTTTCGGGTCTGGCGATTTCTTTCTTCTTTTGTTAAGAAAAATAAAATATAAGGTAAAAAATAGTTAGGTGCATTATGAAAAAGCAATTACCTATAAACAAAAGTGTCGGTTCCTTTGATTTGACTATTTTATGGTTAAATTGATTGTGTTAGTTTTAATTTAAATTATAATATTTGTCCATATATATATATACTTACTTCCTTTAAAGTGAAGGTGTTATATATATATATATATATATATATATATTCTAGTCCACATTAATATTTAGACAAATATTATAATTTGAATAAGGAGCCGATACTTTTGTTTATAGGTAATTGCTTTTTCATAATGGACCTAACTATTTTTTACCTATCAAATACTTACTTTCTTTAAAGTGAAGGTGTTAAAAATATTTAAAGAAAAAGAGGATTTTAAAAGTGTGAAAATTATCTTTTATTGTGTAACTTATCTTATAAATTAAAAAACTAATAATATATAAATTACATTAGAATAAAAAATAAGATGGTCTAAGAAAATAAAAAAAGAAACAGAATATACATATGTCTATGCACATTCCTGATTTTAATTGTTCTTTTTTTTTAATTTTTCTATTATAAAAGAGGTTCAGAATCTGTTTTGAGAAGAGAGATGATAAATTAAAATACGGACAAAACAATATTTAGAATTAGATTTCAGAACCAAATAATTTTAAGAAAATTTAGTGTGACTTGATCTAAGACTCTTAAACTTTACCTTATTAATTTTATTCCAATCTTATTTGAAATGTCTATTTTAGATGTATGTTTGATATGAGAATAAAAATAAGAGAAAAAATTATTGATGGATTTTATATACAAATTCTATTTATAAATTTTTTTTTCTTATTTTTATCCCATACCAAACTCACCTTAAGAGAATTTCTTGTTAAAAAAAAAATGGAACAACTTGTTGAGTTTGAAAACAGGATGTCCTAACAAGAAACAATATCTCTTTCGGCATTACGACTTCGATATTGAGAAATTTCATCATGTTTCGGACATTTTGGCGTACATTTTAATGGCGTTAGTATATTTAGTAAGAAAATCAAAATAAAAGGAGCACCATTAACAATGCTGAAAAAATGTACCATTTATAGCCAATTAGCTATATCCTATAAACTCCTTTCTTAATGCTAGCTGTGTATATTAATTATAAAATATAAGTTCAGTTTAATATGAGAGTAAAAATTCATTTGTACCAAAAAATATTCATGGATGAGTATTTTAAATAATTTTTTATACAAAATTTATCCATAACTTTTTCATTCCTTTTCTTATCTCCATAATAAAGATACCAATAATGTAAGTTTCTCATTTCATAGATTTATTAATTATTTTTTTCTTTATTTCTATTACATTTCAAATAAAGAACAAACAACAAACACAATAAAAACAAATAATAAAATAACTCATAAATCTATAAAGTTCTATCAATTATGGTACTAGCAACCTAATTATAAGGAAGCGTTTGAAATTCAGTGAACAAATAATAACTTGAGTAATAAAATATTGACACAAAAAATATAAATGTTTATTAGTGAAGATATTGGACTAACAAATAATACTCAGCAACGTCTAAAATACCAATTCTGCTTGATCTAGCACTAGCAGAGAGCTATTAATAAGTTGCCAGTTAGCTTATTTAAAAAATATTAGCCATGAGGCCATATTCTATATCTTTACATGTAAATCTAATTCTTTTTTTTTTGAATTAAAATTTAAGATGAGAAAAAGATTTGACTCAGTTTAAGGTATGCCTAAAAAATCTCAAAATCGAACAAAAAATTAATTAGATGAGCTAATTTTTATTGAATAATCCTTCAGCTTTTATGTAAGATAAAAATTAAAACATCAATATTTAAAGTAGAGGAGTACAAGATAAAAAATTAATAAAAATAAATAATAATTACGTAAAAAATTAAATATTTATAAATATATTATTGAACGATAATATTTTATATTAATAATAAATTAATTAAATTTTAATAATAATAATAATAATAATAACGAGGTATCTGACCAATATCGATACGCTCACCAATACAAAGATCCTGCCATTGAATTTCTTATTCTGTGCCTTCACCCAGTACTAGTACCGGGTTAGCTTTCTTGCTTTTGCCATCATATCTAGGATACAATCTCCAGCGCCCATCTCATTTATTTGAATGACTGAGCCTTTCCCCAATTCAATGTTACTAAAAGATGCTCAAACACAGTCATCTTTTAGTAAGACCATTTTCATCGTCACAGAACACAGACAGCCCCATTATGTCTTCTGCACGAAACAGTTGCCTTGGGCAAGGAAGACTCAAGACACTTTTCTTTAGGCATCCTATGTGGACTGATAGAAACCATATCTACCATTACGGCATTAGATTACTCTAATTGATTAACTTTATCGCAAACAGTTGCAAATCCCTTTCTTGGAGTATCATACCGAAGAATTATAAAATCTGGAGTAAACTTTCGATTTGGACATCTTAATATTAGGTTGATATTACTTTAATCCTTTAAAAAATATTGACATCAATTTAATCATTGAATCATGAAATGTGATATCATTTTGGTCATTCAAAAAAATTTACATTAATTTAGTCCCTCAATTATTAAAAAATATTATCAATTTAGTTCTTTAATTATACAAAACTGACATCAATTTACTCAGTCAATAATAGAAATTATATCAATTTAGTCCCTATCTGTACGCAGAAGGATGGTTTTGATATTATTTTCTATAATTTAAGACTCAATTGATGTCAATATTTTTTAAAAAATTAAAGTGATCTTAACTTAATTTTTAAAAGACCAAATTAAAAGTTTACTTCAAAATCTAATGGCATCCGCATGCAATTCTTTGTTGTTGTTCAGCAAACTGGACAGCAGATTGATATAAACTAGTATCACTGGCAGACCCCACCCCCGGAGAGGGTTTGAGATTGAGAGACTTCACACAGCTTAATAACAACCTATATGGATCAGCTTGATAAGCATCACCAACAAATTTATTTTTTTTCATTTTAATAAAATGGTATCAATCCATTTCTGGTAGATGCCGAAGTTTTTCTCTCTTGCTGCAGATACAAGGTTGTGTCCTTTTTATAGACCGGCTCGTGTGCAAGTGTAACTAACAAATAAGAAGCTAAAACAAACATACAAAGAAATAGCTAACAGATAAAAGAAGCTAAACAGATAAAACACCAAAACTATCTAATCCTATGGAATTGAATTTGAATCTCTACATCAGCATCTTCACTGCGACATCTGCATGTCTTCACCGGTTGGATAAGTTGGATCTTATCCTATCTCCAATACTCCCCCTCAAGTTGGAGTATGTAGGGAACTAGTGCCCAACTTGCCTAGGATCGAATGGAATGGCTTTTTCCCTAGTGCTTTGGTAAAAATATCAGCCAGTTGAGATTGAGATCGGACATACGATGTACAAATTGTTTTGGACAGTAGATGTTGTCGCACAAAGTGGCAATCTAATTCGATATGCTTCGTGCGTTCGTGAAACACTGGGTTGGCAGCAATATGCAGAGCTGCTTGGTTGTCACATAGCAAGTGCATAGGCTTGAGTGTGAGCAGACACCGAGAGAACCCAGAAAGGATTTTAGCCAAATTAATTCAGATGTGTGGTAGCCATTGACCGGTACTCGACTTCTGCAGATGAGCGAGAGACAGTGAACTTGTTTTCTTGGTCTTCCATGAAACTGGTGAATCTCCTAACAGGATAAAATATCCCGTAACAGATCTACGCGTAAGGGGACAACTTGCCCAGTCGGCATCACAATAAGCGTATATCTGCAAATTGCAAGTCGTGCTTCAACAGGATTCCCTGTCCCGGGTTGGATTTTATATAACGAAGGACTCGAATCACAGCGTCAAAGTGCTGTTGTTTAGGAGATTGCATGAATTGAGAGAGTATATGTACAGCATAGCACAGGTCAGGCCGAGTGATTGTGAGATATAACCAAGCGTCCTATGAGAACGTCTATATTGAGCAGGGTCGTCAAAGTCTGGGCCATTAGCAAGTGCAAGTTTATGGTTTTGCTCCATGGGAGAAGATGTCGGTTTACAACCTAGCAAGCCGGATTCAGAAAGGATATCCATCGCATACTTTTCGCTGCGAGAGACAATAAACCAGTCGGCCCGCGAGCTATCTCGATGCCGAGAAAATATTTCAGAAAGTATTTAAGTGATCCCAGGTCTTTGATTTTGAAGCAAGAATTGAGATAGTCTTTCACTTCCTGACAGGCTTTGGTGTTGTTGCTGGCGAGGACAATATCATCCACATAGATGAGCAAAGCAAGGAAAAATACCCTCTCGTTGTAGAGTAAACAATGTGTGGTCTGCCTGTGACTGGACAAAGCCATAAGTTTCCAAGGAAGTACTCAGTTTGGCGAACCAGTTCCGAGGAGATTGACGCAGGCCATACAAGGATTTGCGCAACCGACACACTTTGTGAGCGTCGTCGATGGTGAAGCCCGGAGGTACCTGCATATACACCCTCTTCGTGAAGATCTCCATGGAGGAAGGCGTTATGGACATCAAAGTTGATGAAGTTCCCACTTTTTTGCAGCAGCTACGGCGAGTAACGTTCGGACACTTACCATTTTTGCCAACGGGGGCAAATGTCTCCGTATAGTCCTCACCTTCCACCTGGTTATTACCGGCAATGACCAAGCGTGCTTTATACCGTTCTACGGACCCATCTGAATTGTATTTGATTTTATACACCCATTGCATGGTAAAGCTCGCTTTCCGTGAGGCAAATCTGTTATCTCCCACGTACCGTTTGTTTCTAAAGCATGAAGCTCTGTTTGCATGGCCTCTACCCATCTGGCATCGGTCATAGCGTGCTTGAGACTGGTTGGTTCTGTTTCTGCAGTGATGGCTGCTAGGAAAGCACGGTGTGGTATGGAAAAATTTGAGTAAGTAACATAATCCGAGATGGGGTAGGGTGTACCTGGGATGGCACCGGCGTGGGCGAGAGGTTCGGATGGTGTGTGTGTACTAGCCATATTGCACTGATAGTCTTTTAGGTAGGCTGGCGCCTTGCGTTCACGATGGTTACGACTTGCAGGTGCGTTAGCTGTTTGATCAAGTGGGATACTCCCCTGTCTGCTATGGTGTGCAGTTTCGGTTTGCTGTGGGTCTGCGGCGATGACTTCTGGCACGGTATGCTCACTGCAACAGCCAGTTTCGCCCACATTGTCTTGTGCGTTGGAGCATTCATCATCTTCGTCTGTGTCGTGTGCGAGGGGGTCGTGAGCTTCAAGGGATATACGAGATGGCATGTTGCTGTGAAGTTGTGCAGATGATTCTTGACCAGGATAAGGGAATACATCCTCATGGAAACTGCACGTCTCTAGATACAAAAACTTCTTGTGATTCAAGATCATACAACTTCCATCCCTTCTGCGCTGTAGGGTACCCAAGGAACATGCATCTCCTTGATCTAGCAGCAAACTTATCTCGTGGCTTTGGTCTTGGGTGTGTGTAGCATAAACACCCAAAGACACGTAAATAGTTATATTGTGGCGGGGTACCGGAAAGTACTTCATATGGTGTCTTTCCAGCAAGTAAACTAGACGGGGTCCGATTGATCAAGTGTGCTGCAGTGGTTACGCACTCGCCCCAAAAATCCACTGGAACACGAGCTTGGAAGCGCAGTGCTCGGGAAACATTCAGAATGTGTTTGTGTTTTCTCTCCACTCTTCCGTTTTGTTGGGGAGTGTCTACACATGAAGTCTGATGAATTATGCCATTTTCGTTGTAAAACTTAATTAAGGTTCCTGATTTAAATTCAGTCCCGTTATCAGTTCGAAAAAATTTTTTACAGATCTGCCGAACTGATTTTGTGCCAGTGCAGCGAAATTTCTTCATGCAAGCCATTGTTTCACTTTTCTCAGCCATTAAAAATACCCAGACGGCTCTACTAAAATCATCAACCATAGTTAAGAAATAGTGAGCACCAGAAAAGGATGAAGTTCTGTAAGGTCCCCATATATCTCCATGCACAAGTTCGAAGCAATCTTTACTATTATGATCACTTATTGAAAACATGTTTCTTGTTTGTTTGGCACGGTAGCACACATCACATGCACCGTAACTCACGTCCCTACCCCTAAGTTTAGCGAGTTCTGGGAGCATAGAGAAGACTTGACGTGAAGGATGCCCGAGTCGTTGATGCCACAGCTCGATAGAATCATTCGAACGTACTGCATGTGCTCGACCTTGCTTCGGGCTGTACACATACACACCTTCGTGCTGCTCACCCAAACCAGTCTCCATCTTCAACGTTGGGTCCTGCAAAATACAGTTGTTATTAGTGAATTTCACACTGTTGTTGTTTATCTGAACAAGTTGTGCAACCGAAATCAAGTTGCACTGCAGATTTGGTACAAACAGCACATCTGTTATGCATAAATTTTGGTTCCAAGGTAACTGTTCCTCGTTTAAGTGCATATGTAACACTTGCCATCTGGTAATTTAACTTGCCAAGGGTTTGATGTTTTCCACGTTGCTCAGCAGCTCAAGAGTTCCTGTCATATGTTCAGATGACATGCCTTACCAAAGACAAGCCGATAGGAGACATCCCAATCGGAGTCTTGTAGGCAGTCCGATATGCCCACAAAGCGTTATCTAGCCTCTTGCTCCAATCTTTCCGGTTAGAGTTAACAGTCTTTTAAAGGATTTGCTTAATCTCTCTGTTCGAGATTTCAGCTTGGCCATTGGTCTGTGGGTGGTATGCTGTGGCAACCTTGTTGAATCACTCCATACTTCCGTAATAAAACATCCATGCTTCGGTTACAAAAATGAGAGCCCCTGGTCACTGATAATAGCTCTAGGAACACCAAACCTGCAAAAAATGTGAGACCTGACAAAATCTACAACCACAACAGAATCATCAGTTCGGGTGGCTTTTGCCTCAACCCATTTTGAGACATAATCAACAGCCAGCAATATGTAAGTAAAACCATGGGAAACAGGAAATGGACCCATAAAATCAATACCCCAAACATCAAAAACTTCACAAAACAGTATAGGTTGCTGGGGCATCTCATGCCTACGGGAAATACTCCCTGCCCTCTGACAGTTCTCACATGACTTGCAAAAACAGATATGAATCATGAAACAAGGAAGGCCAAAATAAACCCAGAATCTAACACTTTCCTAGCAGTACTTCGGGGTCCAAAGTGACCACCACAGGCAGAAGCATGGCAAAAATGTAAAATGGAATGAAACCATTATCAGGCACACATCTCCTAATTACTTGGTCATTACAGAATCTCCACAAATAAGGGTCATCCCAAACATAGTATTTAGATTCACTTTTCCAATTTCAGAGTCTGGGGCCCTAGTGGAATCAGCAGGTAAAACACCAGCAACCAAATAATTTACCAAGTCAGCATACCATGGAAGCTTACCTTGCAGCTGTAAAAGCTGCTCATCAGGAAAATCATCCCGAATGGGAGAGAGGTCAGAAGGATGGTGAGTGATCCGACTCAAGTGATCAGCTACCCAGTTCTCTGCTCCACTTCTATCCTTAATCTCAATGTCGAATTCTTGGAGCAACAACATCCACCGAATAAGTCGAGGCTTAGCATCTGCCTTTTTCAAAAGAAACTTCAAGGCTGCATGGTCAGAAAAGACAATCACCCTAGTATCTAGCAGATATGACCTAAACTTATCAAGTGCAAAAACTACAGCCAAAAGTTCTTTCTCAGTGGTTGTGTAATTAGACTGGGCAGAATCCAAAGTCTTGGAGGCATAGGCAATGACATGAGGAGCCTTATTGACTCGCTGAGCAAGAACTGCACCAACAGCATAGTTAGAGGCATCGCACTTCAGCTCAAATGGAAGAGACCAATCTGGTGGCTGGATCACCGGAGTTGTGGTCAAGCAGCGCTTCAAAATGATTAAAGGCCGACTTACACTCATCATCAAACACAAAATCTGTGTCGTGCTGCAAAAGGTTGGACAGGGGCCGGGCAATCTTGCTAAAGTTCTGGATGAAGTGCCGGTAGAATCCTGCATGACCAAGAAAAGAACGTACTTCCCGCACAGACGCGGGGTAAGGTAAAGCAGAAATAACATCTATCTTAGCAGGATCTACCTCAATACCCTTTCTAGACACTACGTGTCCTAAAACTATCCCTGACTCAACCATGAAATGACATTTCTCAAAGTTCAACACAAGATTGGTCTCAATGCATTTATTCAAGACTCTAGCCAAACTACCCAAGCATGTATCAAAAGAAGACCCATACACAGTAAAATCATCCATAAATACTTCCATGCAATCCTCTAAAAATTCAGAAAAGATGCTTATCATGCACCGCTGAAAGGTTCCAGGCGCATTGCAGAGTCCAAAGGGCATCCTTCTGTAAGCAAATGTTCCAAAGGGGCATGTGCAGGTAGTCTTCTCTTGATCTTCTGGTGCAATATGGATTTGGAAGTAGCCTGAGTAGCCATCCAAGAAACAATAGTGAGACTTGCCAGCCAACCGCTCCAACATCTGATCAATAAAGGGTAAAAGGATAGTGATCCTTGCGAGTGGCCTGGTTGAGCTTTCGGTAGTCTATGCAGACTCTCCAGCTGTTCTGAGCTCTTGTGGGAATTAGCTCATTTTTCTGGTTGGCCACTACAGTCACTCCAGACCTTTTGGGGACTACCTGAACTGGGCTGACCCACTGGCTGTCAGAGATGGGGTAGATAATGCCAGCTTGCAGGAGCTTAGTCACTTCCTTCTTCACCACATCCAGAATAAGGGGATTCAGGCGCCTTTGAGGTTGCCTCACTGGCTTAGCATCCCTCTTCCAATGAAATTCGATGCATGCACATGGAAGGGCTAATGCCAACAATATCAGCTAAAGTCCACCCAATCGCCTTCTTATTTTCCTTCAATAATCTCATCAGCTGCTCCTCTTGATTAGGTAGAAGGTTTCTTGCCACAATGACTGGCAGCTGCTCATTGTCCTCTAGGAAGGCATATTTTAAGTGATCAGGTAGAGATTTTCAGCTCCAACTTAGGCGGCTGCTCAGTAGAGGGAAGAAGTTTGGTGGGTTGCACCAATTCTGCAGCATGTACATCAGTTGAACCTGTAGTGCCTGAAAAAAATTTAAGGAAGCAGAACTTTGCCCAGACTGCACAATGTTCACATCAGAATTAACATCCCCAAGCAAGTCAGAATCACCATTTAAATCAGAATCACCATCACTATCTAGTGCATCGCAAAAACTAGAAAAACATGAAAATTCAGTGCAAACAGGGCAACCATTCATTATCAGTACAACCACAAACAACAGCAATCATTAACAGATACAAAAATCTGGATAATCAACACACAATTCAGCATAAACATCATCAACCACATCATCAATCACATCAATACACAAAACTGAATGCTCTTTCCTAGGATGTTTCATGGCATCAAAGATATTAAAATGCACAATACTATCACCAAATTTCATGGAAAGAGTACCAGAATGCACATCTATCTTAGTCCTAGCTGTTTTCAAAGAAAGGCCTCTCGAGAATAATCGGGGGTCCACTGCTAGGAGAGACTCACCCTCCATCTCTAAAATGTAAAAATCAGCAGGGAATATTAATTCATTTACTCTAACTAAAACATCCTCAATCAGACCAGCAGGGTGAGCATTACTCCTATTAGCTAACTGGATAACAACACCAGTAGCACGCAAAGGACCGAGGCCAAGAGAATTATAAACAGATTCAGGCATGACATTTATGGAAGCACCTAAGTCTAACATGCAATCATCAAATTTTACAAATTTCCAATTATGCAAGGAATTGTAAACGTTCCTGGATCTTTGCACTTCTTAGGCATGGGTTGGATGAGTGCTGACACATTCTGGCTCAAGCACACTCGCTCATTCCCCTTCAGTCGCCTCTTGTTGGTACATAACTCCTTCAGAAATTTGGCATATTTGGGAATCTGCTTGATCGCGTCTAAGAGAGGGATGTTAATTTTAACTTTTCTGAACATCTCTAGGATCTCATTCTCTTGTGCTTTCTCTGCCAACCTTTTGGATTGAAGGGCTCTCTGAGGGAAAGGTAGAGGGATGGGGGTTTCAAACTCATCATTGCCTTGCTTCAATGTTTCACTTTTCTTCGCATTAGTCTTCTCCTTTTCTAGTGTTGGTTCAGCCTCAACTGCAGCTTGCTTGGGCTCTTCCAGTTGCTTGCCAGACCTTAGGAATATAGCACTTACATTCCCCTTTGGATTAGGAATTGTCTGTGAAGGAAGAGAGTTATTAGATCCCTGGGGTTGGAACTGGTTCAGTGATGTTGCTAAACTGCCTAAATCTGAGTTTGCAAATTCTGAATGGAAGATTCAGTTCTCTGCTGGAATTGCAAAAGTGTTCGTTGCAAGCTGCTTCACCCAAATTTCCAGTGAAGGACCACTACTGTCTGCGTTGGGCTGGTGGCTGCTGTTGCACTGTCTGTGGAGGTATAGATTGTTGGAAATTCTGTTTGTGCTGTGGAAACTGCCTATGTTTGGTATTGTGGAAAATTCTGTTGGTTCTGGTTCTGATTCTGGTTCCACCTTAAGTTGGACGATCTCTCCAGCCATAATTATAAGTGTTTGAAAATGGAATATGTTGCTGTTGATACTGTGGCTTTTTCAGGAAAGACTCCTGCTGCAGCTACTGATTGGTTTGGAGAGGTGCCCTCTTGCAGAGTTGGGCAAGCATCAGTGGGGTGGAGTGGATCAGAACAGATAACCACATGGTTTGCTTTATCTGTAGAGTAGGAGAATGCACTGTTTGTGTCACTGCCAATTGCCTTACTAATGAGGTCAATTCGTCTAGTCTATTTTTCAAGTCTTTGGTGGTTTGCACTGGACGCTACTGCTGGTTTCTGGGCACTGTGATATTGGACTGGGGGTGCTTGAATTGAGAACACCCCACTGCTGGTTGCTCTATGCTGAATTGTTGGGAATTAGCTGCCATGTTTGCTATCAATTCTCTAGCCGCAGCAGGTGTCTTATCAACTAAAGCTCCACCACTGGCTGCATCCACCATATTTCTGTCCATGGGTAACAAGCCTTCATAGAAGTACACTATCAGCAACTGATCAGATATCTGGTGGTGTGGACAGCTTGCACATAGCCTCTTGAACCTCTCCCAGTATTCATGCAAATTCTCTCCATTTGCTTGCCTTATGCCACATATCTCCTTTCTGATTGCAGTGGCTCTTGAGGCTGGGAAAAACTTCTCCAAAAATAATCTCTTCATGTCATTCCAGCTTCCAATGGATGAGGGTTGAAGGTAGTACAGCCAGTCCTTAGCTCCTCCATCTAGAGAGAAAGGAAAAGCTCTCAATTTAATATGCTCCTCATCAATTCCTTTGTGGTTTCATTTGTGCTGCAAACCACATGAAACTCCTTCAAATGCTTATGTGGATCCTCACCTGCAAGACCATGAAACTTGGGAAGCAAATGGATAATACCAGATTTTAAGCTCAAAGTCAGCATCAAGATCAGGATATTGGATGCACAAGGGTTGATAGTTAACGTCAGGTGCAGCCAATTCCTTTAAAGTTCTATGTCCATGCTCTCAGAATTAATGGAAACTATTACTAGAATAAGTAAAATCTACACTATTAGAAGAATTAGGAAAATTAACAGATGGAACAGAATCAGAATGATCAATATGCTGAATATGCTCAGACTCAGGTCAAGTTCAGTAACAATCCTATGACTTAGCTTAGAAGCCCTTCTAGCAACATGCAATGTTCTCTCTATTTCAGGATCAAAAGCAATTAGGTCATGTGTATTGTTACTACTCCTAGTCATACAGCATAAGGCATAACAGGCAAAACACTAACAGCATACAAATATGTAAACTACACTAAGAAATTAGCCAAATAAAATCAGAAACACTATCAAATGAATTTTAAAAATTATAGGACCACCACAGTAAACTTCTAAAATGTATTTTTGATTTTCTATAATTTTTTGACGATTTTTAAAAATCACGAAAATAAAAAAAATGAAAAAGTGTGTCTAACGATGGAATTTAGCAAAAAAACTCATACCAGAGGAAGGAATTTCGAGATTTTGACCCCAGATTAACCCTAGTTTTGCTCAAGATGGTGGAAAAATTTTGGATACCCAGCCTCAGCACCTAACTCCACAAGTTAGTCCAATTATGCAACACTTGCGATACTTTCGACACTACTAAGCTACTCTACTCTACTCAAGTGTGGAACAAGGAATAAAATGAAATACAGCTACTCTACTCTAATCTGCTGGTAATATGCAATAATTGAGATCAAAAGAACAATGCAAAAATTCCCCGGCAACGGCGCCAAAATTTGACATGAACTGTCGAACTCACTCAAATTAACCAGGCTTATAAAGAAATTTGTAATATAGGACAACCTGGATCGTCTCCAAGGATTTTTGCATAGAACTAAATCACTCAATTAAAAACAAAACAATAAACAGGGGGCGTTTTTAATTCGATTAAAATTAAAGCAAGAGAAAATTAAAGCAAGAGATAAAATGAAATTAACAATTTAAAAGCAATCAACCAACCCAGAATTGAGGTTTCAAGGACATCCGTCACTGGACAAAGAATTACTGAATCTTGTGGTTGACCCTAAACAAATTGGAATCCCTACATTCATATAGGAACCCTCTCTACTAGACAATCACCTAGCATTTAATCAAACTCTTGGCGTGTTCACCCATGCCATCGCACAGTGTTCACTTCAACCTGTTTTTATTTTAAGTCCCTTGGGTTAATCAACCTAAATATTAAATCTAACATTTAATCCGTTCCCCTGGATGATCAAAATACAGAAATCATAAACAAACCTCATGGACAAAACCTCATCCGCTCGGATTCAACGTACACAATCGTGTTGCTCAATTCGAGTAAAGGGGAAGAAAAAAACAGATTCAGTTCATGGAGAGCACGGGTCCTCTGGATTCAACAGCAAAATCCTCAACTCATGGGTTGATTGAATGGAAAGTTAGCCCTACCATGGCTGGGAAAAAAAACAGAAAACGAAAAGGAAAGAAAAGAAGAACAAGATGAAGAAGATGAGAGAAAAGAGAAGAGGTGTAGATCTGAAATTTCTCCAAAATCAAAAGCTGCTGTTCATGTTACCCTAATATGCTATTTAAACCTAAAACTAAACAGGGTCAGGCCTCCAAAACTGGCCCAAATTAAAAACATAACTAATGGCTTTGCTCCCATGTAATTTGGACTCCTAATTACAAAGTTAAGCCCAATTAACTAAACATAGCTCTAGAATTTCGTGACTGACTTTGGCTCCAATTTTTGACTGCCTTCTTGTCCGAATTTGGCCTTCGATCCTCTAATACCATTTGTAGCTATTTGAGTTATCTGCCAAACGAAACAAGAATGAGGTTAATCAGATACCTATAACAAAAGTTATGATCAAAATACTGGAACAGTATAAATCTAGAAAAATAGCAAGAAAATGAATTAAATCCAATTAAAAGCCCAAAGCCCAATTTAGACCAAAAATCATTAATTACACACTAAACAGCCCTAAAATCATTAATCAAATGCAACAATTAAGTGTGATAAAATTCAATTATCAGCGGTCCTCTTCCAACTCAATATGACGCATAGCATCCTCAAATGTCTTGATGTTGTCATTGTGGGTGAGGTGGATTTTCATGTGTTCCCAGCTGTTTGGCAAAGAACGAATCACTGCTTGCACTTGTTGCTCATCAGTGAGGATGTGGCCAGCATCTTGCAGCTCACTTATCATATTTGTCATATGCCTCAGATGTTGTTTCATTGTTTGGGCATGTGGCTTCTTATATGAATCAAATTGCACGGTGAGCTGTCTCAGTTTGTAACTGAAGTGCTACCAAACCTAGCAGCCAATGCCGTCCACATATCCCCGGCGTTGTCAAAATTTATATGATATCATTCTCCATGCTGCTTAGCAACGTAATGCGAGCCAGAAACTTTTTCTTCTTCCATGCAACATATGCATCTTTGTCATGTCTGAGCTGTGCAGTGGTTCCATCTTCAGGTTCTGGCATAACCTGATTTATTGTCTCAAGAACCTCTTGTTCTTCAAGCACATACTGAATTTTTAATTTCCAGATTTCATAATTGTCGCCATTGAGTTTCTCACCCTTATTCAACTCAGCAACAATGTTCTTGGATACGGAAGCCATTGTTTTTGACAAATTAGTTCTACATATACATTTACATAATTAATGCCCAACATTTATGCAATATCATATCTAATTATCAATTGCATTAATAAAATTGCTCATCAGATTTCGAAGCCAAAAGTTCACTTTATTCCCAATCAAACTTCGAAGATCTAATTTGAAATTAACATTAATACAATTGATTTAAAATGATAATCTTATAAAGTCACTAAAACTTTCAGATTCCCCACTCAAATAAATATGGATGACACATATGTATTTAGCATAAATCAAAACATATATATTAATGTATCCATAATATAGAAACAGAGAACAAATAGAGCATGTTCAATAATACTAATATAACTTGAGATAGATACATGAAGTAATCCAAAGATAATGTGCAGGATAGAATATATTTATCTTTATTGCCTAATCCATGTTCTTTTCTTAGGAATAGACTGATAAAAGTCTTTAGGTAGCTTGACAGTCATTGTCTCTAACCAAGGGAAAAACTTAACGGATTTCAAAGACCTACGCAACGTGGGATTCATGGATAATACTAAACTTCTCTTAGATCCCTTCTTTAATATAAGTTTTCATAAAAGTTACAACTAGCTCCTTATAATATTTGAAAGATCTATTTTTTCCTTCTGGTTCTCAAAGGTTATCAATCTCCTTTTGCCATTGTTCAGTAAAGAGTGTTCCTTAATGCCATCATCCTTTTATATTGAGATAAGGTATATAACCGCTGTTTATAACCTTTTGCATCATCTTGTTAATAGTTTTAACATGATCTATCATGTTAACGTCATCTTTCCATCGATACTCATTCAATTTTCTTTTCCTTTTCGCAAGTTTCCTTACTTCCCTCCTTGTGGGAGTTCTTCTGAACATAACCATTGTAACTGATACAATGAAAGAACAAGGAGTTATCGATGGATTTAAGCAAACAGTTAACAAGTTTTTTTGTAACACATACAGAAATAAGAATTTCTTCGAATTTAAGATGCAATTATCTCATTAGAAAGGCCTAATTAATTCATAATTTATTACACAAAAAATCGTGAGAGAAAAAATTTAAAAATTTTCTCCTTTTCTAAAGAATTTTAAGTAAAATAAATTCAAAATAAATATTTCTGATCCTAAAAAAAAATTAGAAATTTATTTCTGAGTCCAACAGTAAAAATGAGGTTCCACGCACCCTCACGCACCACCAGAATGTTCCCCACATGCGACCACGCGTCCCACGCTCTTCTACGCACCATCTTACCAGAGGTGACCGCACGGGCGCGTGTGTATCACGTGCCACCAGACGCACCTCATGCGTATCCGAAATGCGGTGCGTGAACTACACGCACCTCGTCAACACTAACACGGCGCTGCCATGAGGCCACGTATCAGTGCGCGATGCTCGACACGTGTCATCGTGTGATGGTGACACATGGCGTGGTGGTTGATGGCTTATACTGTTGTCAAAATGATGCATCGTTTATATGTGAAACGATGTGTCGTTTACTGTGGAATCAAAACGACCTGTCGTTTGGGTCGTCTTCTTCCTCAAAATGGGTCGCATCGACCCGTTTTTGACTTAGTTTGACTCGTTACTAAATCAAAGCTATTTTTCACGTTTTTGGGCCCCTTCCTGAACCAAAATTGATGACTTTTGTGCCCATATCTCTTGTTTACTAAATTCCAAATTATTTTATTGCATAAAACATAATTAAAAACGCTTAAAACACCATTTTCTGGGGAAATCAAAGTCGGTTTCATTTCTGGAAGAAATGGTGAACCCGACATGTTTGAAGGCTTATATCTCTCTCGTTTCTCATCCAAATAATGCAAATTATATATCAATGGAAAGCTTGAAATGTCTAGTTTTCATTCATATAATTATTTCATAATAATTAGCAACGTATTGGACAAAAAATTTGAATGAACAGGGCATCATGAACACATTAATGAACAGTTTCTAGAAATCCAAAAATTCACATAATTCACCAAATCACACCCATTTTCATCATATTTCAACCACGAAAAACAATGTTCAGATATCTATAACCCTATGCTCTGATACCAATGTTGATTATAACTCATATAATCATCATTTCATGCAAAATATATATACTGATCATGTGAAGTATATTACAAGAGAACATACCCGTGAATCCACATATTGAATGCCTAGAAACATAGTTTGAGTCCCAAATATATGGAGAGAATCAGAGAGCAAGAGGGAGAGACTGATTTTGGAATGTTTTCTCAACCAACGCTATATATATTTTTTGGTTTTGCAGATTATATATATATATTGTATTCATGCATTGGGTTGGGCTTGGCCCATCTTGGGTGGCCCAGTCATCCATTCCTTCCACCGAAAATTAAGAATTACTATTGAATTTTCTATGAATTGAAAAAAATTGCATAATTCTAATTTTTTTCTTAAAAATTAATTTCTAATATTATTCAATCAATTCAATATATAATAAAGCTTTTTTAAATCCATTCTACAGCTATCAACAAGCCTATTGTGCTTATATTATTATTTCAAGAGTTAAATTAAATAGTAGTGTGAAAACTATAATTTGTGATGATACTGGTAATCTGTGTCCAATAATGAAGAATGTTGTTTATAAAGAAGTGTTTGTAGAAAATTTAAATGAATGGTAATTAAATTTATGGATTTATTTGATGAAACTTTGTTACATATAATTAAAATTTTTTTATGAATTATTACTTCTTCTTCCTTTATTTTTTATTTTTTTCCTCATGGTTAGAAGTTTTTGTAATTTAGGTTTCAAGTGGTTTCGATCATGTAGATATCTAATATCATTTTTCCTACCCCTTGCAAAAAAAGAAAAATTTCATACAAAAACTTTTTTTTTATATTTATAACAAACATATGAATTATTTGTGTAATTATTGCTTTATACATTTAAGTTATTTTCTGATATATTTTATTATTTGTTATATTAATAACTTTTTATAATTATTAAATTTTATCGATATAATTATTGAAATGAAAACTCTTAAAAATTATTTAATAGAATAAATGCGTAACACTTATTGAAGTAAGTAAATCCTTATCCATTAAATTTAAATTTAAAATACATTGATGATAAGTACCTCCAGGCCTATAAATACGAAGAGCTCAAATACCTTCACAACTCTTACTCCATGCAATTCTGAATCCTCTCCATTTTGCCTATTCCGTTTTGATGGCGGATGTCGTCCAAGAAAAAAAGTGCGAAGGAGGGAACGAGGATGAAGCCGAGGCTCCTGATTTTGCTGAAGGCACTGACTCTTCTTCTGATGAAGGGAAGGAAAATATGGACAATGTGGAGATTTTTGAAATTTGTGAGATGAACGATGAAGAATATGCTGAATATATGAAGTAGGCCATCGAGAGTAATGTCTATATTTCCCTACTCTAACTATACGCGTAAAATCAAACTTGTCTTTCCCTATCCATAGGTTGTATATAATTAGGGTTTAGGTATTTGAATTTTGATTTTACAGGGCTTCGATGTTCCTCGTTTTCCACCAGGTGTTAGCTTGTGTGGTGGAATTATGCACGTCGAACTAGATGAACCGGACCTTGGCAAAATAATGGTGAATTTGGCCAAACAAGCACTAAAAGAGTACAATGAGAAAAACAAGGTACATCAGAATTTTGTATCTCTGTTTATTTTCAACAACGCTTGTATCAACTTTTTAGTCTGCTAGTTTCATTCGCTTATTTCTTTAACTACGCAGAATCTGGAATACGAATTTGTTAAGCTTGTCAAGGCTACTTGTTAATGTGTTGCTGGATTTATGTATTACATTACCTTCAATACAAAAGACACTTCCAACGACCCCTGTCAAACCTTTTGTACCAAAGTGTGGAACAAATTACTTAACGAGGGATCAGGGGTCAAGTTTTGTAAGATTATATGAGTTTGTCTTGGTACAAGCACTGGCATTTGATCCTCTTTCATCTTGATTAGTATTATACTAAAATTATGTGTGCTTCTGATTCCTTTATAATTTTTTATATTTTTTTTAAATTTTGTATTTACATGTAATACACATAATTTTTAGCACCTTTTGGATTTGATTTATGCCAAATGTTTGATTATTGTGCTTGTTAAATGCAAACCTCCACTGAAATTCTGTCATTTAAGAGTGAAGACAAACACTTACTAAATATTTTGTGCATATTTTAGACTTTCTTGTTCATAGTTGTTGACGAACCACAATCATAATGGCTTGAAGCATTTCACTAGTTGTGGCTTGTTTGAAATTTAAAAGCCTATTTCAAACCCTCGATTTTGTTCATTTCTTGGTTTGCACTGCCGTATTGTCTTACTCTTTTTCTTACTTTTTTTTTTTATCAGAAGCTGGTCCATGACAGTTGTGTGCTGAGAAATTGAGTCTGGTTATGCACTGAATTACTTTCATAGTTGGAACTTGGAAGGCATTGCTTTTTACTTCTTCTAATCTAGTGTCTTTATGGTTTACGAAAACTACGTCATGTAGGTAGTATGTTATTGCTGAGTAATTAAGTCTGGTTATGTACTGGGTACTTTCATTGTTGAAACTTGGAAGGCATCACTTTTTACTTCTTCTAATCTAGTGTCTTTATGGTTTACAAAAACTATGTCAGGTAGTTAGTATGTTATTGCAAAGTTTGAGCCTTTTGGAGATCAAATTTTGATCAATTAACATTTGAATTTTCATTGCACTGGGTTCTTGACATTTTTCATTAGCTCATGTTCACATGGCCGTTTGGCTCCCCCTAGATGAGTAGGTTTTGAATTCTGTCGCAACTATTTGTTGTTATTTTAGATTGATTTGCTTTTAGTTTGGAAGGATTTTCAATATTTTTTTCTTTCCTGACAAATGAAATTGAATAACCATTTTGTCCAAGTTATTGAGTTTGATGAGATTGACGCCTATATATCTTGATTATGTTTCAAGAACATCATGTTGGATCATAATTATATATATATATATATATATATATATATATATATATATATATATATATAGTTAGGATAGATTAATTAACACTGAAATAAAACTTGATATTTTTAGATCATATAATGGTTATAATTATTTACAATGTTAATTTTTTATGTTTCGGGAAATCAATTATGTTATTCGACGATTATTATTTAATTGTTAAAGATGTGTATCTTTTGAAAGGAAAAAATTAGTTCTAAAACACCCAAATATAAACAGTCAAATATAATAGTACGGACATATTTTTGTGCTTTAACTCTATAGAATTCAAAGATTTTTGGATGTGGATTGTTCAAGTGAATGAAGTTTATTAATTGGGATATGTTCACCATATCTTTTATTAAATCAATGATTTTTTTTTTGGGTGATTTATTTTTTATTCATTTGTTTATGTGTCTCTTTCTCTATTTATTTGTTTAACTTTATCTATTTAGTCTTCCTCCATTATTATCATTGTCAATTTTGATTAATGATGTCTGCTACTATTTCTTTGGGGTATTTCTCTTCTTTATATTGAAACCCTTGTCAAAGAATATAGACATTATTGCTTTCATACTTTTAGTTATTCATTTTAAACATAGACCTTATTGAATCATGTTTCCTATTTGCTTATGATACAATGCAGATTTTATCTTCAATTACCTACAAGCCATTTTCAAAATCATGTTGAACTACTTTGTAGAAAAGAAAATGAATAAATGATAGACAACAATACAATTTTGGTTTGAACTTGAATCCATTGAGTTGAATCCATGAAAACACCTTAAGAAGTGATGTTCCATAGCATCCTTTTTTATCCACTTTATTATTTTTTTACAAGTATATCATATTCTTCTTTCGTTACTAAATTGTCAAGCAAGTTTGTGGTGAAAGGACTACTTGACAATTTAGATTTTCCTTTTTTTTTCTCAATGTGGTATGTAGACTCCAAAGCTCCTGTAGAGGCCATAGCCCTAGCAGCATCCTAACAATATACATTTTTTACATTACATTTGTCCAAGAAACACTTAATATTTAGCCATAAAAATTTAGAGAGGTTTTATACATTGAGAGTATATCATACATAAAGTTCAGCTCTATTAGATGATTTGATAGGTCTAAACCATACTTAACAATAGCTGCACTTGCATCCATTGAGTTGAATCCATGAAAACACCTTAAGAAGTGATGTTCCATAGCATCCTTTTTTATCCACTTTATTATTTTTTACAAGTATATCATATTCTTCTTTTGTTACTAAATTGTCGAGCAAGTCCTGTGGTGAAAGGACTACTTGACAATTTAGATTTTCCTTTCTTTTCTCAATGTGGTATATAGACTCCAAAGGTCTTGTAGAGGCCATAGCCCAGCAGCATCCTAAGAATATACATCTTTACATTACATTTGTCCAAGAAACACTTAATATTTAGCCTTACAAATTTAGAGAGGTTTTATACATCTGAGAGTATATGATATATAAAGTTTAGCTCTATTAGATGATTTGATAGGTCTAAACCATACTTAACAACAGCTGCACTTAATCTAAACACGTACTCAACATTAATTATACATGCATGAAACTTTCAATGCTGCCAAAGATTGTTAAGAATAACTAAAATCCCAAAAAACAAAGGACAACCATCTTTATGTGACGACATCATTGATGATCTTTCCAAATTTAAGCCTAAAATAAAACTATTAGAACAAGAAGCCAAACCAGAAACATAGTTCAGCAGAAAACTCATAGATTTTTCAATCAATTTCCATGTTCCTATTTATCAATGTTACTATTGTCCATAATAGAATTTCCAACCCTCATTCATGATAAAAAGAATGTCACTTACTCAATAATCTCTCCTTTACTCTAAATTCAATTACAAGACTTAAAATTTCAGCCACAATTACATAAAGAATCCCTCAACAGAATCAGGCATAAATTTGATGTTTTTATACTAAACACATTCTCACAACCATCAACAATCCATTACCAATCATGTGCTAATTTAAATATCAACCATATATGGGCTGCCATGAACATTTCAAACAATTCAAGTCATCAATTTAAGCTTAGGATAGAGGTAAATCAACGACTGTAAAAAGAACTTAGATTACTTCCTAAATAAGAATGTCACACCTTACAGCACCACACTCATGACCAAAGCGATATTTTGCTCCAATGATACATCTAAATTGGTAACACATTTCAAACAGGATACTCAATAACCAAATTCAATAGATCTTAATCCTAATTGCCATGAAAATAATATACATGGAACTCAATAAAGAACCATGCATGTGCTAACATATTGTTGTAACACTTAAAATTGGAATTTCTCACATCCAATCCACACAGTAGGACAACAACGTATTAATGCACCTTTAAACCACAAAAGAATCCATCCATTAATCAATTAAAATCGAATCCACTACAAGAAAAAAGGTAAATAGCAACCAATTTTTCAATTGCTATTTTTCCAAAATCGGTTGTTAAATTAGCTAGCGACTGATCTAGCAACCACTATATGATGGTTGCCATTTCTTTGGTTGCTAACTATTTAATGACCGATTTAGCAACCGATAATGCCAAAATGTAATTTTCATAAAATTTATTTTTTCTTCTTAGATCAGTTGCTAAATAGATTGCTAGTTATTAAATAATTTTTAAAATATTTATCATTCGGTTGCTAAATTGGTCGCTACAAGATAATTATTTTTTTTCAAATTAATAAATCGATGGCCAAATAAGTTGCTATAGTATTTTAATTCATAAATCTCACGCCACAGTCACCAGCATGACGATGAAGACACTGTCGCACGAACCAACTCAAAGGACCTCAGATGGAGCAATACACAATGGCAGCAGCGATTGAGGACCTGGCAATGGCGCCACAACGGCTGAGAGCCTCAAATTAGAAAATAAGGGAACGAGATTGGGGAGAGAAGTGAGAATAGGATTTTTTTTGTTTATACATAGTTTTTAAAACAAATAATAAAGTAGATAAAAAAACTGAATAATAAAAAAATATAGCAACTGAAAAATTGGTTGCTAATAATCCAAAAAATTAACAAAATAATTTATTCTTTAGCAACTGCTTTTTCGAGTTGCTAATTTCTAAAAGAAAATATAAGAAAACATAATTTAATTTATAAGATATTCAGTTGTTAAAATTTTATTTTTTTCCTTTTTTTTAATTTCACATAAATTACTAATACAATTTTAGTTGCCAAATCAGTTGCTACTGGAGTTAACAACCGATTTAGCAATCGAAAAGTTTCAGTTGCACATTTTATTTTTATTTTACTTATTTTAGTTACTAAATCAGTTGCTAATTTGATTGAAATTGTTTGGTCGCTAAATCGGTTGCTATTTTGCTATTTTCTTGTAGTGATCCCAACAAGTCCATCATAACATTCTTCTATTCCATATATGAAGGAATGGATGACTGGGCCGCCCAAGATGGGCCAACCGCAGCCCCATGCATGCATATATATAACATGCAAAGTGAACTGAATGTAACGGATAGTTGTTGGTTGAGAAAACTTCCGGAAATCAGTTTCTCTCTTGCTGTCTAATTCTCTCCACGAATTTGGGACTCAAACTCCGTTTCTAAGCATTCAATCTGTGGATTCACTGGTATGTTCTCTTGTAATATACTTCACATGATCAGTATATCTATTTTGATCCATATATGGGACCATTTGCATGTAATGATAATTATATGAGTTAGAAACCACAATATAACTTATCAATAACTACTAGTTAGTTGAGTTTTACCACAATCTCCTTGATTTTTGATATCTGTTAGTACTCCTTCATAGTTTCTCCAATCCTTATCTTCCTCCTACATTAACGAAAAAAATACAACTAATTAAAATTTACCAATAAAATAAATCATATAAAAAGTTTGAAAAAAAGAATGTTTAAAATTTACTTCTTCTAACTTCTTATTTGGGCCCATGAGCTATTCAACTAGTTTGTAATAGCTGATACTAAAAGAGACAACTGCACACAAGAATTAGACATATTAAAATAAAATAAGAAGGAAAAAACAAAGGAGAGAATGACAAAATATCAAAGCATTGAAAACTCGACCACTAAGCTTTACGTGAATAGCTAAATACTAATATGATTTCACGACATAGTAAAGATAAATTTTGCACAAAAATTTGAGTCAAACCTATCCTATTCTATTTCTATGTAGAAGCATGCAAGTTTTTGCTAGCTTCAAGGTTTACAAATTGGCATATTCTCTAAGTGATGATAACAAACATTAATATTTTATAACACATTTGATGCTTGGCATTTGATTCTGAATGTGTGTTTGCTTGCATTGAGTGTTTAAATCTAAGTATTTGAGCATTAACCCTAAATATTTCAATTTCTAGTTTGAACTTACAAGCTATCTCATCATTCAGTTTTAGCCTGCTCAACTTCTGCATCAGAATTTCTTCTTTTAATATTTTGGCGAAACTTTAATTTTGGGCTGGACTTGACTCAAGTGCTTCTCAAGTCCTCTTTTACCACAAGTTTTTGATAAGTAGTGGCATATTCCTAAATTCAATTACCCCTGAATTTTTTTATTCTTGTTGTCACAGCATACATGGAGAGCGTCGTGAATAGAGGCAAATAAAATTTAATAGAAAAATCTAAAATTTAAAGTCACCACCAACTTTTATTTAAATGAACAAAATAATTGAAAAAACCCTTTTCTTTAGCCAAGCTAGTCTTTAAAAAATTGAAATTAGGTCCAGAGTCTAATTATAGCAAAGGGAATGACAGGAACTTAATCCTACTATACACTTGATACATTTGTCCTAAAATGGTTACCTTAAAACTAATTGTATCACCCCCTAATTCATATATGTGTCAATTAAATTAATTATGTATCACCCCTAATCTATAAGTTATCAAGTAAATTAATTGTGTCACAAAACTTAGACTTCAATTCTATATTTATTTATAGATTCATCTATTTATTTGATTACATTTAAATTTACCTGTTAAGACAAGTGTACAATTTTATTAAGATATAAAACTCATCTTATATTTGGATATAATAAATAAATATGTAACTATATGATAATTACAAGGAGAAACTAATTTAATCTAAATATTTATCTTTATTACTACTAATTAAAACACAACCTCATGGACAGCCACGGCAATTCCCTTCTTTCACAGCAGAATTGGTTTGTTGACACGGTAAACAACCCAAGCTCCATTCATCAACACGTAAAAGAAGCTGCCACTAATCACATAACCAAAACATTGGTTACTCAATGGTTGCCACGGTAACCAAGCTCCATTAGCTGATAACCAACACGTAAACAAGAGACACTAATCACCATCAAATTTTGGTTACTCATCTAGCACTGCCACCATTACACCCCAGGTAATTGAGTTCATTTAATGCAAAGGAACTCCTATAAAATCCTTCCACATATCTTCTTCACTCTTACACTCACCAAAAACCGTATAGCAACAAACTAAGAAGAAGAAGAAAATTGGCTGTGTTCTGTTTATTTTCTGCAGAAAAGAGGTAGAAACTTTAAGTTTGTTATTTTATACAAACTCACATTTCTCTTACTGCTGTATTGAAATTCCTTTCCCCTTTTTAATTCTGTTTAAATCAGTAGTTTCTTGAGAAATTCTCTGTTGTCTGCACTGCTACTACCGAGAGACATATAAGAGTGTGAGCAATTCATTTTATCATTTGTTATAGCTGTTGGAAAGTGTTCTAATGCAGTACTATTTTCTGGTTTAAACCGTGAACGACTACTGAATTATTAGAGGTATATTAGTTGCTAGTATACATCAAAATTTGGTATGTTTATGACAGTAGCTTGGCACTAAAGTTCTGCTTATTTTCCTGGTTTAGTTAGAAGTCAAAAGAGTTAGATTAAACTTAGAATTAATGGTTGATAGTAGATGGAAGGATAGTGTTCTGTGTTCTTTCAGTTATCAGCAAAGGAATAAGGCATCCATCCTATATAATTTTTGTGATAAACCATAAGGTTACTGCAATATTCCTTTCAACCTCCTCTCTTCCATAGATAGGTGAACAAATATAAACTACTAGTTATTTTGATTTCATTCTTTAAACTCGAGACCAAACAGATAAGAAATTTGATACTAAAAGGAAATTTGAGTAACTCATTTTGTATAAAACCAAGAATCTGTACTATGAAAACTAGGCTTGTGCAGTAGATGCTCTAAGAATTCTGAACTAGGATTTACCAAGACTAAATTATGTTAAGTTTTTAAGTTATTAAATCAATAGGTGAGTTGTTGAGACTAGCTGAAATCTTAGCATAAAACGTGACCCTATTCTTACAAGTTTTGAATTCATGATTCTAAACACAACTTGATAATGTTCTATTGATAAGTTCTTTCAATTGTGAATTTATTTTCTGTCTCATATGAACACCCAGTTTCTGTTCTTGTTTTGTGACTGCTGTGAGGCCTAGACACAAGTACTTCTTTCTAGTTCAGTTGTTGACAGTAGCTTTTGAGAATTTATTTTCGGGTATGTGTAGGAATTAATCTAAAACTTTTTTCTGTAAATACTCAGTGTTAACTGTTATAAAGTTTGAGTATAATTTCTTGCAAGTTCTCCACGTGATGGGGTTAAATTGTTTCTGTTGGTATCTTACTTATACGTACTGTGAGGGTGAGTTTGAAGTTGATTTTTTTTTTCTGCACAATTTTTACTCCATTCTGCACATGAAGATGAATGGTGTGAATATATATATATATATATATATATAATGAAATTTTTTCTTCCTATAAGGTTCTGCTATAGAACCGTGACAACTTGTAGATGTCTTCAATTATATTTGAAAAACTATACTGTTCTGTTTTTACTGCAGTAGTTATGTGGGCTGTGTCACTTACGTTTCAAAGGTGTAGTGGTCAGTTTTCTTTGCTGCAGAACTGTGGAAGTGTTGTCACTCTTATGATTTTTTTTTGAATGATTAGTATGCTATTTTCTGCAGAAAAATAGAGTAGGCATAATTCCCTATTATGAAAAAAAATTTTAAACATGAAGGGGTAGATAATGTGTTCTGTTTTCTGCAGAAGTTTCGTGGATTCTTTTTCTTTAGTTCTGCATTCCAAGAACTCTAATATGCGTGTAAAACAATTTCTGTATTGAATCCGTGACTGGGTAATGCTAAGTTTCTGTAGTTATAGTTGCTGTTATCAAGTGTTTCACCTATAGAATTCGGTAGAAGCTAGACTGGGTAAAATAAGTTTCTTTTGTTTCCTGTACTATAAAAATTATTAGTGCAATGTATGTGTGCTTCCATATTTATATGAGTAAATCTAGTAATATTTTACTGCAACCTAAGAGAGGGATACGGTTTTGACTTTTCGGATGAGGTTGAATGTATTCTTTTATGCTAAAAATCTGTAAAAACTAAGAGGAGTAAGTGTTTTATTGAGCTGCTACTATGATTGTTTCAACATTAAAGAAGAAAAACATCAAATTTCTATCCTTTACAGCAGTATAGCTTCATTTTAGTCTACTGTCGGAGCATAGGCATTCAGTTAGTAAGTTTTTTGTTATCTAAAAATGTTGCATGAACTCTTCAATTGATCATTTACCTTAAATTCTAAGTGAAGCCAAGTAATTTAAGAGTTTAACTCAATATTGCCTAGAAAGGTGAAACCGTGTCACATGTGGAGAGGTATAATGTTGTTTAAAATCCTAGATAGAATAAATTTTTAATTAAGGTTAGTGCTAATAAAATTAATCTAGAAACATTAAATAGTGAAGCATACTAACTAGGATTAAATCGTGATCATGTTAAAATCTTATAAATTTCTATAATAGTTCAAGTATGGTTAATTCATGGTGTTTTTACTTATTTTTAAGAGAACTGTGTCTGAGTTAATATGTGAATTTTCGCATTCTAATGTTAGTGCTAATAAATTAATAATAAAAATGGAGACATTCAAAGGTTGGTATTTTTTATCAAGACACTCAAAGGAAAGTGTTGTGGCACATAAAGGTTAGTGCTAATTCATAACTCGGAAAAAGTTAAAATTGACGTTCCATTAGCTTATTATTTATATATGTTCTTGTTTTCTAATTCAGATCTTAAAATTTATGTAGCATGATACAATTGAAAATTATACCATGGCAAATTTTATAATTTGATGGTTAATTACTACTGAGAATTTTGTTCTCACTCTTGTTATTGTAATGTTTTCAGAGGAGGAAACATGTTAACCACCATTATCATTGAGCTCGAATACATCTTGGTGTACTACCTCGAGGAAGAGGGTTTTGTGAAGATCTTGATGAGTGTTAGGATTTGATACTATGATTAGTAGCTATTGATGTAAATATTAGTGGCTACTGGTATGTAAAGTAGGGCGTCACAAGATGAGGGGTTAGTAGATCGACCCATAGCGTACATGATGTATTTTTTGTGATGATGGAATGTGACCCTTATACCTGATTTACTAAATGTAATCCTGACGCATGATGTATTCTTTTTGTGATAATAGAATGTGACTCCTACACCTGATGCATTCAATGTATGACTTTTATGTAAGTATGTTAAAAAAAAAGTTATATATATGTGACAATATCAACTTTCATCAACCTATTAAAGGGTGACTTTTGTTGAATTTAGAAGTCATATTTTAATTGTGCTTACATTTTTTTTATGATATTCAAAAGTTATTAAATTAGTTTATGAGAGATAGGTAAATTTTTTGTGGTGTTAAGTTGTTTTCTCAGATTTAAAATAAAAACTAGAATAATGTAAGAAAATTTCAAACTCACCATCTAATCATTTTTTTATGATAGGAAACTCAAAAGTAGTTCAAAGATGAGTTTTCTTTTATAATCATACCTAAGATTTCTTAGTTGTTACACTAATTATGAAAACTAAATAACTTCATAAATATTTATTTTACCCCTTAAAATGATAATAACAAATAACAAATAATGATAAATAAAGGATTAAATTAAAATATTTATAATTTTGGAAAATAAAAGGTAAAGGATTAAATGAAAATATTTACAATTTTATCTTATCTTACGTGTCTACGTATCCTTCATGTGTAATGGGAAGTCAAATCCACGTAATTCTTGTAAAAAAAGTTTGTGTGTTGAAGGATTTTAAAAAGGCTAATGATTGATAAAGATGTTGGATTGAATTTAAGGATAAACTTACTATTTTATTTTATTTTATTATTTACAAGCAAGAGGAACTGAATTATAAACATGAAAGAAATTAAAATGATTTGAAATTATAACTAAAATGCTACCAAACACAAGGAATGATAAAAAGAATCAACAAGCATGGTCAGCACAGATTTATTTTGAATGTTATTTATCTTTTCATTTCTTTCTACTTATTATTTTATTTCTCTTTCCTTATATCTGATTTTTTTCTCTTTTTTATTTTTTTATAGCTATTTATTTTATTTTATTATTATCTTTAATTTTTTTTCCTCTCTCTGCTCTTCTTTTTCATTTTTTTGTCTTTATTTTTTCTTCTTCTAAAAACCAATCCTAAAAGCACTCAAACCAAACAATAAAAACAAATATTAACCCAATAAAACTTCAGCCCAATACCAATTCCTTTCCTAACCCATTGGCGAAGTCATAAATTTGACTTAATTTTGAATTCATATCCCTTAACAGTTAGGCTTATGGATTGTTGGTAAGGCAAGTGTGCCTTGAAGTTTTAGGACTAAATTCCAGTGTGGGACAATCCAACCCCTATACTCTCATGATCCAAAAAACAAAAAAAAAGAATTCATATCCCTTGAATCAATAACAATTCCTAGTTTACTAGTTAAATCTAACTTAATTTTAAATTCCACATCACTAGGTACAAATAAACTCAATTAACATTTTCATGTAAAAAAAAAAATAACTCAATTATCATACAATCAATCAATCCCAAATTTACTACTTGAAAGGAGATGCATTAATAGGCCCAAAATCAATTCAATAATCAACAAACCCAACAAGAAGCAAAACTTATATTCTGGAAAAACGAGTGCAACAATAGCAGAATCAACTGTAATGTAAGAACGCACAAACCTCGGTGTATGACCAGTGTGTGATTTGGGATGGGTCGTGAGCGAAGGAACCCTCAAGGGTTAGGGGTTTGAGGAGGCCTGGAGTTCTGCTAAAAGGTTGGTACTGTGTCTGATGCTCGCAAATGTGATCAGAACCCAAATGTCTGTTGTGTTGATGAAAAAGTGGTCTGGTGAGTGCCGTGCTATGATGGATATGGGGGTATAGGTGCTGTGATTATGGACAGGGGTGGACCGTGCAGTGGTTGTGCATGATGAGTAAAGATGTACGTTGAGAGACTGAGAATGGTTTTGGTGGCTGGTGACCTTTGAGAGACTGAGCTTTATTTACACATGGATGAGGGTCGGTTGAAGGAGTTTTCAGGCGTGGCCATGGTGAGAGGGGGTGAGTGAGTGTATGCAGAGGTGCCATAGCTGTGGAATGTGTCAGAGAAAGAAAAATGGTGAGAATAAGATGCAGTTGCTATACGTGAAAATAGTGTTGCTGTGGATGAATGGAGGTATAGACGATGATGCGTGAGTGTTAATAGTGAAGTCTGGAGGGAAAGTGTAGAGGTGAGAAAAGTGAGAGTAAGAAATGGAAAGTCGCTGTCAAAGTCATGGTGAGGGTGAGTTAAAAACCCTGTAGGTGTGTAGGTATGTGCTATTGAAAATGATGAGTGCTCAGTGACTATGTGTGCCGTCCCTCAATAGCTATGTGGGTGTGTTGTTTGGTGATCTAGTTGGCAGAGTGAGTATGTATGAATTTGTTAAATGAGTGAAGGTGCCCAAAAATGGCTACCGAAAAAAGTGAAAAAATTAGAAATAAATTTAATCTCTATTTTTTTCATGCATTCGTTTTTTATTTTTTATTTTTTTCTCTTTTTATCTTTACCTCACCATTGGTGAACAAAGCTTTGATACGAGAAAAATAAAATTCATGTCTTTGTAAATCCTCCAAGCCATTGTCGAAGATGATTCCTGATTAACAACTCCACAGCCCGCCAATAATCCTTAAGAAGATTGACGGCAAGTACCAATCTTCCTTCAGTGGAACCCATCTGACATGAATCAGATTTTGAGCAGAGAGCTTTTGCTAATACCTGTAAAATAATTGTTGCAGCTAGTAAACTCAAAGAAGAAATATGTGAAACAACTTGATCAAGAAAATGGACTGAATCATATAACAAAAATGGATTCCTAATTTAAAATTTCGTCCCTTGGCTAATTTGAACCTTGACCTTGGATTTGTGCCAATTTGTGAACTTTAGATTGAAAAAATGGAACCAAAGAACAAGGCTTTTGTAAATTTTATTTTCAACTAATTCTTTTTATCATCATTTTCTAAACAAAAAATATTTTTCTTCTTCATTTTAATTCTTTATTTTCTTAAATTTATAACCAAAAAAATAAAAATATTTTTTTAAATTTTCTTATATTAATTCTTTTGCATTTGAGCAAAAATTGAGCGTTGAAAAATAAATATTAAGTTAAAGGAGTTGATATTACGATATTTTTTTTCATTAAAATAACTTATCTTCTTATTCTCATTTTTACTATTTTAAAAGAAGAAATACTTTATAACCTGTTAAATTTATAAGCTTTCATTGTGCATAATAAGATAGAATTTACTAATTTTAATAATACTTTGTTTTAGTAATTTCTCATTTTAATGGTTTAAATAATTCTTGCAACAATTTTAGTCCTTTGGAGGACAAAATTTAGAGATTAAATTGACACTTATATTTTTTTTAAGGACTAAAATGAAAGTTTTCTATATATATATACACACACTAGTCATTCTACCCGTATGTTGCAAGGGATTTAATTTTTTATTGCTAATGATTAAATATATAAATTAAATTATCAACTTTAAATTAAATTTGTGATAATATTAAATAAAAGTTTTATATATATGCATACTTAAAAGAGTAAAAATAAGTACAAATAATAAATATAATCCATGATCTATTATTGTCAAGTCAAATATAGTGAGGAATAAGCCTCTCTTCCTCTTCAGGTTTGGGCAAATATTAAGCAACAAAATTCTTTCAAGCTCGTTTTAAATCTTGCATTTCACACAATTAAAATTGAATTCTCAATTATTTTTCTTATACCTATATAATTTTATCTACAAATAATTTTTATTTTGAAACACTAAATGCACTCAAGGATTTCTTGTTCTCTAAACATACACTTACAGATAGCTCAAAGATGTAATATATAAATAAAATGTATCAAATTTTGGAGTGTACTTTTATCTTGCTTGAAATGACTAAGTCTATATAATTTGTAACTTTTATATAAGATATATAGTGAGAAGAATTATTATAATAAGATCAAAATGAAAAACATAACTAAGAATTTTCAATTTCTATACAACTTGTAGGAAGACCAAAAAGTTATATAAAACACATAACCGGTAATCAACTTCCAAGTATTTTAACCTGTTAAGCATAGAAATATATTGAAAAAAACTAATGTAACACTTAGTGGTTCTCAATAATAAACTAATGATAAGAAATAAGATCACACCAACTTGAATTTGAATTAGATTTGTGTGCTTGAGCAGTTCACATTTATTAGCCTATTGATTTTTTTTAGATAGCATGCATGATTGTATTTAACTTCAAGATTATTTAACCTTAAGTGATTATTAATTTAATTAAAAGTTTACCAAATGAAATTCCAATGAAAGCCTACTTACAACTCTTAGGTAGAATATTCTCTATGATTGCTTAAGAAAAAAGTTATCATCCCACCTAATTAAATGTCCTAGCTAGTTAGCCAATATAACTTGTAATATCTTTCTCAAAATAATTACTATTGTAAAATATTTTTTTTATACATTTTAATTATACATGCTAATTATTAAAATAATTACATTATCTACGTTTCTGGAACACCAATAAGAAGTAATACAGTGCTTTTCATTAATTACAAATTTGCAAAGATCAATTCCTGTAAGATAACTTCCACACTATCATTGTTTTCTTGCATCTTCAGCATTACCTTTCTCACTTGGCTTACTCACTTTTCCTTCACTTTGGCATTGCGACACAAGGAAAATGATCCTAAACTGCTCACACAATACTCATGCAACTATGATGATCCTAACAGCTATGATGACCGACTCATCCTATTTTATGTCATAAAGGCAATGTTTCAGTGGAGACATTAACTTGGATTAGTAAGCTGTGGACAAAAAGGAAATTGTAAAATCAAAATTCTGCATCTGCCGTATAACATTCAAAGTTTCAGATGAATTAGTTTTATAAATATTGCCATTGAAGATAAAATTGTAACAATTACAACAACCTTCACATCAAAAGAATGATCCCAACTTTACATTAGATAAATTTAAACCATTCCCTACTTGTCTTTCCACTTTCCCACCTTCAGATAGCTAAAACTGAAGCAACTACTATTTGAAAGTATTCCTTGCTCAACCAATATAGTACGAAGTAGTTATAGTGTGTAAACGAGGGAACCATAATTGTCACTTTTTATCTTTGGCCTTCTTAAGTATAATTTTTGTGCTTCTTTCTATCATAGAGCAGAAGATAAACTCATGATAGGAAGTAAATAGTAAGGTCCTAATAAGCAAGTAAATTAGGTAAAAGGTATGGTATATTACTATAAAGAGAAAACTTAACAGAGCAATGCAAAATATCATTTCCACAAATTTCGCAAATTCACATTAAATAATAAATGAGAAACTTGACAGTTGCAGAGAACATTGATTTGCTCCCAAGAAATACAATTCAGTGTTACCATCAGCATGTACTTGGTTTAAGGTTAAATGGTTAATTGACATGGTATAAAGTCAAGTTAACTAAATGGCCTAGTTCTTGATCCATACCACCCCCGGTAAAATTATATTTCAGTACATATTGGGTGCAACTATTTAGTTTCAGCATTAGGTCCTATTTCAGCTAACACAAACTGTATTTCCATAATTGAAAACAAAATTGCTGTTACAAAAAAATAAACATGCGTTCAAATGTAATAACAAAACTTCATGCTCAGAGATAATGGTATTTGATACAGACAATATCAAGTACATATTGCAACAAAAATCAAGAAAATGTTGGTTATGATAGCCAATAGAAACCTTGAACCTCAACTAATCTCATAGATATAGAGATATAAAGAATTGTCACACAATCATAAAGGACAGAGTTAAAGAACAAACGGGCAAAGAAAAAAACTTTACAATAACCAAAATAATTATTCAAATGGGACTATCAAAACTGGTTTAACCATGAAAAATAAGAAGAAACCAATATGCCGAACTCATTGTAAAAAATTTTCAGTTCATATCTAGCATATCTCATGACTCACTCAAAGTCATAACATCGCAAGTTGGTCATTGTAAACAACTATACAACTTTTCTTTTTTCTTTTTTCTTTTTGGTTACACTGTACAACATTTTTAACATTAGAAAGATAAAACAAAACTTAAAATTGCTCAATATAAATTTATGCCTTTCTCACATCATTTTTGTATCAAAAGACATTAAAGTGGCATAGTGTAAATTGCTTACAGCGTACATGATTAAACCCAATATGCAATCTGATATAAGGCACACTCTTAACATTGTTATAGTGTAAATTGGAATCAAAGCTATAGTGTAAATTGCTTGCGGCTATCAATACATGAAATTGATGTGAGAAAGGTGGTACAAGATTGAAATTAAATAAAAATATAGACAATATTATTATCAAAAATCAAATGTGTAATTAGCATAAAGCTTAAATTGGACAATTAATTATTATTATGTGGTGTGACATTAATTTTATATTCAAAATGTATTGAGTATCAATTAAAAAAATTGTAATTATTTAATATTAATTAAACTCACAAGAGTATTTTTGATATTATTGTAAAAATTTTAATGCAGACTCAATGTAAAAATTGGATAAAATATATAATTAGTCCTTATAATATCACTCAATTTAAATTTTGGTATATATATATATATATATATATATATTAATCTCTATAGTTCTATTTATTTAAATTTTTATCTTTACTATTAAGATTTTTTTATACAATATAGGAGAACACCGTGGAATATAATATACTGTAATATAACACTTGTATATAAGAAGAAGTGTTTGGTTAGTTAGCTTAGCAATTGTATAGGTCGTTGAGATGTTAATGGTGTAAGGAAGGCTATAAGTGCTACAATTCTATAACAACATATTCTTTGGAAGAGAAATATAGAAAGGGATCCTAGTGACCCAGAGGTCAGAGGTATCGTTTGTCTCACAACTCATTGGATGGTGACATGATGAGAGACAAATAAGTTTATACAAAAATTTAAAATTCAGAAAGTCGCCATCAATTTTTATTTTAATAAAAAAATTAAAAAAAAATTTTGATTAAAAATTAGTCTTTAAAAATGAAATCAAATTTGAGAGTCTAATTATACACAGGAAATAGTAAGAATTTAATTTTATTGCATCCTAATATGTTCGTCCTAAGACAATTACTCTAAAGTTAATTATGCAAAATTATTATGACCTCAAAAATTATTTAATTTATCCCCAACAGTAAAATAACATAAAAATTAATGATAAAAAATAATTAAGGAATTAAATGAAAATATTTAAAATTTCATCTTACCTTGTGTGTCTACATATCCTCACATGCAATAATAAGTCAAAATCATGTAGTTATTGTAAAAAATAATTATATATTAAAGGATTTTAAAAATTGAGAATTGATTAAATGTAAGATGTTTTGTTGAGTAATTAAAGTAAAAATGTTTGTTGATGATTGGTTGACTAAAATGATAAGCATAGTTGATTACCAAAGAAGCACATAATCGATTGGTTATTTTTAAAAGAAAAGGACTGTTGCCTATATCAGTCATGAATCATGTTTTGTCCATATTAATGTTGATGATTTTAATTATTTTTACTATGAAAGAGTTGTTACGATAACGTTGTCTCAAATTAATTAAAAATTAATAAATTAAAAAATAATAATTTATAAAAGATGATTAATTAAAATTTAGATCACCTCTAAGTCAAAAAGTCGTTACAACAATAATATCCATCAATGATCCTAAAGTATTTTCGGGATGGAAGAGTCATCACGACAACATCGTTTCTAGTTAATTAAAGATTGATTGATGTTTATGATTTCTAAAAAATGATTAATGATTAACAAAAATCTAGAACAGCTCTGAATCAAAGAGTTATCACAATAACAGTGATCATTAGTGATCCTAAATTATTTTCGAGATAAAAGAGTCATCACAATAACATCATCCCTAGTTGATTAAAGATTAATTAATATTTATTATTAAAGAGCCCTAAAAATAATTTTAAAATTAACTTCAAGATAGAAAGGTCATCATGATAACATGACTCAATTAAATTATTTTCTAAATTAAAGAGTTATTACAATTCAACACATTGAATAATGTTAAATTTTACTTATGTAATTTATTACCTACAACGCATTGAACGCCAATCACAAATTCGAAAAGATTATAACCAAACAAGATATAATATGTAAATGGAAGCAACTAAAGCATTATAAAATACTAAACTAAATAGCCTTGCCAAAAAAAAAAAAAAACTAAACAGATAGACCAACATGAGAGGGAGTGTGCTGTCTTCGAGCTTGGTAAGTGGGTGGTGCTGTTCTGTTTTAAAGGGAGAAAAATAAATACTGTGATTTACAGTGGGTGTGGGTGCTATGAGTGCTTCCATGAGGAGGTGTCGGCGTCGTGACATCAGGAAGTGCGTGCTGAAGTACAATGACAAAGGGGTTATTGAATTTGAGAGGAAATTAGATAATGAGCTTCACAATCTGTCAAATGCAAATGGGTTTAAATGAATGAATTTAAGTCAAAATTAGTTATAGAAATTGAGCCGAAGGAACTAGTCTTATCGTTTTGATCTATTTAATTTTTATTTGATCTTTGTTTTTATCTTTTTATTATTTATTATTATTTTTTGACATTTTTCTTGCATATGATTTTGCCCTTATTATTATTAGCCAATATAGCTTCGAAAAAATTTAAATTAATTGAGACAAAATACAATGTTTATAATGTCTCTAGAGTGTTCTTGCAGTGTAGAGTTTTTGGTTCCTTTGTGAGAATTTGAACTTGCATGATAGGAATTCCTATTAGTATTGCTCTTTATATTTTTTTTATTTGAGTTTTAGTCTTTATAATTTTTGTTCATCAAGATGTTGATTCTTTCTTTTTATGAAAAAGTTGATCCTTATAAGTTTTTAATTATTAAAGGTTTTGGTTTCTCAATGACTAAAATTTAAATAAGTAAAATTATAAGGATCGATATTTAAAAAAAAAGTTACACTGTACGTTTAGAATCATAAATTTTAAAAATTAATTTGATTTATAAATAAAATATTTTGTTTGGAATGTTATAAAATAGGAATTGATTTAATTTTATAATAACTTCCAAGCATAAAAATAATTTCTAAATCAAATTAAAACACTTCAACTTAAATTAAATCAAATTAATTAATTTTTTAATAGTTTCAAATATAATGATAGGGAGTAAAATCCAAATTCAATAAAATTATAGAGACTAATTATTTATTTTAACTTAAAAATTCACATATAAGTAAATCCACAATAGGTAGAGGAACGTACATGCACGAATCATGAACAATTTCTGTTTTCACTATTTTTATTTACTAAACCACTTTTTTTATATGCTGATAAGTGGCATTTATAGAACTGTGGCTACAATTACAAAGAATTCAAACTCATTTTGAACATGGAAGTATAATCTCAACTAATGTTGCTTTATGTCTAATATAAACTATTTTGTGATATTCTTTTGCAAAATTCAATTCTCTAATATTTATTGTATATAATTTTTCTTTCATGTCTACAAATTATGCTATTTAGATATATTGCCATTGGCTTTCTTAGTTCTTTATCATTTACCCCTTTTGTTTCAAGATATATCCTCCACTAAAGAAGATTTTTAAAAAATACCATGACGATAAATGACAATCATTTACGATAGCATGAAAGGGGTCATAAAAACTAATGTAGCATTCAATCAACGCCAATCCCTTGCATTTATAAAAATAAAGTAATTATAAATTATAAATGAACTAACAAAAGCAACTCTAAAATGTACTGCAATGTCTTTAATACTTCAAAAATTCTCAAATTAAGTTTTTAATGAATTTAAATTATAAATAAATTAATTTTTTTCTTTTATATTTCAATGTTTTATCTTTCTTTAATATATTTAAATAATCAAAATCTACAAGTTACCTTAGTGCGTCTTCTACTTGCCTAATTTATTTATAACAATTTTATAACTTATGATTAGTTAATAATATAAAAATTTTTATACTGACAGTAAATCAAAATTAAATTATTTAATTATAACCTATTGTAACAATTAAATCACATATTTACTTTCTTACAATTAAAATATTTTCAAATATTTTATTCTTATATTTCATTATTAAGAATGCTAATTCATTTGAATTTGTTTCATTTATACTTTAAAAAATACAAAAGGAATTATTTCTTAATATGTTACTGCAAATTAACAATTACTATTGAATTTTCTATAAATTGAAAAAATTGTATAATTATAATTTTTTCTTAAAAATTAATTTCTAATATTATTCAATCAATTCAATATATAATAAAACTTTTTAAATCCATTCTACGGCTATCAACAAGCCTATTGTGCTTATATTATTGTTTCAAGAGTTAAATTAAATAGTAGTTTGAAAACTGTAATTTGTGATGATACTGGTGATGTATGTCCAACAATGAAGAATGTTGTTTATAAAGAAGTGATTGTAGAAAATTTAAATGAAAGGTAATTAAATTTATGGATTTATTTGATAAAACTTTGTTACATATAATTAAATTTTTTTTATGAATTATTACTTCTTCTTCTTTTCTTTTATTTTTTTCCTCATGGTTACAAGTTTTTGTAATTTAGGTTTCAAGTGGTATTGATCATGTAGATATCTAATATCATTTTTCCTATCCTTGCAAAAAAAGAAAAGTTTCATACAAAAACTTTTTTTTATATTTATAACAAACATATGAATTATTTGTGTAATTATTATTTTATACATTTAAGTTATTTTACGATATATTTTATTATTTTTATATTAATAATTTTTTATAAATATTAAATTTTAACGATATAATTATTGAAATGAAACCTCTTAAAAATTATTGAATAGAATAAGTGTGTAACACTTATTGAAGTAAGTAAATCCTTATCCATTAAATTTAAGTTTAAAATATATTTATATTTCTATTTAGTCTATGCATTTTGCGTGTAATACACTAGTTAATATATATATATATATATATGGAAATGAAATTCATGGAATATAATCCTCAATGGCTGAATCCTAATCATATATTGAAATTAAAAAAGACGTAACATTATACGATGCTAATTAATAATTATAACAATATGGGTTTATTTTAGGATTTCTTTTTCTTTTTGGCGTGGTTATTCGTTGATTTCACACTTAGAACTAAATACATGGATTGAGGCATGCGGGCCTATTCATAAAACTCGTGTTTTCTTTCAACGGGTTATGGGTTAATGTTATGAGGAAACTTACATGTTCACGTTCATTGCCTTGCCCACTACAATGACTCAGTTCCTTGCCTCTGCGTGCGTGACCGAGGAAGGATTATTGATGATAAGTACCTCCAGGCCTATAAATACGAAGAGCTCAAATACCTTCACAACTCTTAATCCTTGCAATTCTGAATCCTCTCTATTCTGTCTATTCCGTTTTGATGGCAGACATCGTCCAAGAACAAAAGTGCAAAAGAGGGCACGAGGATGAAGTCGAGGCTCCCGATTTCACTGAAGGCATTGACTCTTCTTCTAATGAAGAGAAGGAAAATATGGACAATGTGGAGATTTTTGAAATTCACGAGATAAACGACGAAGAATATGCTGAATATCTGAAGTAGGCCATCGAGAGTAATGTTTATATTACCTTACTCTAACTATACGCATAAAATCAAACTTGTCTTTCCCTATCCACGAGTTGTTTATAATTAGGGTTTGGATATTTGAATTTTGATTTTACAGGGCTTCGATATTTCTCGTTTTCCACCAGGTGTCAGCTTGTGTGGTGGAATTACGCATGTCAAACTAGATGAACCAGACCATGGCAAAATAATGGTGAATTTGGCCAAACAAGCACTGAAAGAGTACAATGAGAAAAACAAGGTACATCGAAATTTGGTATCTCTATTTATTTTCAACAACGCCTATGTCAACTTTTTAGTCCGCTAGTTTCATTCACTTATTTATTTAACTACGCAGAATTTGGAATACAAATTTGTTAAGCTTGTCAAGGCTACTTGTCAATGTGTTGCTGGATTTATGTATTACATTACCTTCAATGCAAAAGACACTTCCAACGACACTTATCAAACCTTTCGTACCAAAGTGTGGGACCAATTACTTAACGAGGGATTGGAGGTCAAGTTTTGTGAGATTATATGAGTTTGTCTTGGTACAAATACTAGCATTTGATCCCTTTTCATCTTGATTAGTATTATACCGAAATTATGTGTGCTTCTAATTCCTTTATAATTTTCTAATTTTTTGAAGTTTTGTATTTACATGTAATACCCATAATTTTTACCACCTTTTGGATTTGATTTATGCCAAATGTTTGATTATTGTGCTTTTTAAATGCATACCTCCTCTGAAATTTTGTCATTTAAGAGTGAAGACAAACACTTACTAAATATTTTGTGCATATTTTTAGACTTCCTTGTTCATAATTGTTGACAAACCAGAATCATAATGGCTTGAAGCATTTCACTCGTTGTGGCTTGTTTTAAATTTAAAAGCTTGTTTCAGACCCTCGATTTTGTTCATTTCTTTGTTTGCACTCTCGTATTGTCTTACTCCTTTTTTACTTTTTTTTTTAACAGAAGCTGGTCCATGGCAGTTGTGTTCTGAGCAATTGAGTCTGGTTATGTACTGGATCACTTTCATAGTTGGAACTTGGAAGGCATTGCTTTTTACTTCTTCTAATCTAGTGTCTTTATGGTTTACGAAAACTGCATCATGTAGGTAGTATGTTATTGCTCAGCAATTGAGTCTGGTTATGTACTGGGTCACTTTCATAGTTGGAACTTGGAAGGCATCGCTTTTTACTTCTTCTAATCTAGTGTCTTTATGGTTTACGAAAACTATGTTAGGTAGGTAGTATGTTATTGCAAAGTTTGAGCCTTTTGGAGATCAAATTTCGATCAATTATCATTTGAATTTTTATCCCACTAGGTTCTTGACATTTTTCATTAGCTCATGTTCACATGGCCGTTTCGCTCCCTCTAGATGAGCAGGTTTTGAATTCTATCGCAACTATTTGTTGTTATTTTGCATTGATTTGCTTTTTGGTTTGGAAGGATTTTCAGTTTTTTTTTCCTGACAAATGAAATTGAATAACCATTTTGTATAAGTTATTGAGTTTGATGAGATTGACACCTATATATCTTGATTATGTTTCAGGAACATCATATTGGATCATAATTTTGAGTGTATATATATATATATATATATATATATAGTTAGGATAGATTAATTAACACTGAAATAAAACTTGATATATTTACATCATATAATGATTATAATTATTTATGTTGTTGATTTTTTATGTTTTGGGAAATCAATTATGTAATTCAATGAATATACTTTAATTGTTAAAGATGTGTATTTTTTGGAATGAAAACATTCTGGTTTTTCTTTGTATCGCCCATAACATCCAATCTTCACTAAAAAATTTTAATTAGTTGGATAAGATTTCTTGTGATCCCATTTTATAATTTAGCTCACCAAGTAAAACATCTTTTTTGAAATAGTCTTCTAGAGAATACATTAACCTCCAATGACACTTAAACCATCAAATCAAAATTTCAACACTCATGACTTCTCATATTGACTCCACCATTCAATTACAATTTAACAACCACAAGCTTACTGCTTTCTTAAATATTTGCTTTCATCACAATAGGGCACTGAGTGAAATGGGTCTATATATTAAGTGGTGAAAAAGCTTTAGGTACAACAGATTTTGGGAGTAAATCATTTTCAAGTTGCCACTTTGTATTGCATTATTTTGATAATGCTTCGAACAGTTGTGTCTATTGGCAATAAGTTTGGTTTTCATTTGTTAAATAATGACTTGGTGTATGCTGTTCTTTTAATTTTATATTGTTTTGCTTATTGATTATTTTATATTTCTATATCCCAGTCTGTGTTTTATAGCATAAGTTGTTATACTGTTAAGTTACTTTGAGATATTAGAAATGTTCATTAGATTGCTATTGTAGCAGTTATAGCTCCAAATTGCGTTAGACTAGAATTACAATGTTCCTTTCCTTTAAATTTTTTTCCTTAAATATCATTATAAACTGCTGTCTCTCTTAGCTGTGTAGTTACAATTAACTCAATTCGTAGACCTCATTTTGGTTCATCCAGCCACATTTGAATTCTTACCCTCTCATTCTTTACTTGATTTTCTTGCTAATTTGCTTTGTATTAGGTTGAATTATTGTTGATTGATTTATTGATTTCCAGATATGGTGCTTTGATATGGACTATGGTGTTGCGAATATGTGTGTTTTTTTCTTATTACTAGAACTATTGAAAATGTTTCTAGCAAATGAATTTTGGGTTTAATTTCAAAGGAAGCCTATTCAGAAGCAAAGTTTGGATATGCATGAATACACAACTCTTCTCACTTAGGGGAGATAATTGAAGAGGATAAAGTGAATAAATTTTATCATCTACAATCTTGATAAATAGGTGCCATGTTAACATTTTTCCTCCAATCAAATGACAGTTCTTTTCTTTTCCCCTCCTCTTGCAGCTAATTACTGGTTTAGTGCCTCCAGCAGTGAAAAAGGTGCATCTAGATTCATTTTGATCAGTGATTTCACTTGTCAATATGTTGATCTAGTGAAGGACAGGTGCTTGGTGGAGGCAAAGTTTACAATTCTTGGAGTGGTTGATGCACTGTCCGAAGGTTGTTCAAGACTTTGACTATATATTATTGCAGAATGCAATCACAGTGAAGCATTTGGTGGAGACTGAGGTCTGTTGAAGAATCAATTAGAATCAATAGCAGTGCTCCTGTGAGTTCTATGAATCCACTACCACGTGTCCATATCCTGCATTCTATGGCTGTAATAGGTTTCAACCTGCAATTTATGTATATATGTATTTTCGCATGGAAAAGATAAGGCACTTTTCTTCCTCTTGAAATTGTATAGTTCATTTTATGTACAATAAATCATTATTTACACGAAAGATTCTGGTACCAAGTCATACATGAAAATTATGCTCTAAAATGAATTGACAAACACTAACAACAATATACAATTGGCAAATGCTTACAAGAATTAACAAACACAACCAAGTTGGCCAATTGTTTTCTCACAGCTGTAGCACATGTACAGAAACCCATCATCATCCTTGTAAGATTTCGTAGATGGAGCTCATAAGACTTGCTGTAGAGGAAGTCATAGACAGGACATATTAGCATGACATGGTAAAGAAGAAAGAAGCTGAACAACTCTAGCAGGATTTTAGCAATAAAATGTTGGGTGCATTTACTGGTTTGGATAATGTGTGTTATTCACAAAAATAAATAGAGCTTTCCCTGGAGCCAAACATAGTTTGCTACTTAAATTATGAATAAACTGTCCAACGAACATATCTCGAGGAACCAAATATCCAAAACAGAAAAAACCAAAAGGGGATCAGGCCTTTCGGGACAATTTGGCTTTCAATGATGCATTATTATCATTCAATCCAGTAGTACAATAAGTGAAGTAGATTCTTGTAAATTTGAAAAACCATTGTCAAAATAAATGAAGAACAGGTAAAGATCCCCAAAAATCCTCCAGAAAAGCAGAAAGGAAGGCATCACGGAAAAGAACGATCTATTTCAAATGATTCTACAAGTCTATAATATTGACAAATGAACTACATTAAAACAATCACACAAAAATTACCAACTTTTTTTGCTTACTAGGCTACAAGCATAAAATTAAAGTTGTAGAATGTCCTAAAATGAATAATTGGAACAAAATCTTAGAACCCAAATTAAGGTGATTATTAATGCAAGTTAGTGTTTTGGCAGGACATGTATTGCCGTTAAAGAATGTTAAAGTCAACCATATAAATATAACCTACTTCTTCTTGTCCAATTCAAGCAGATCTGTCCAAGAATATTTCTTAATGATGACCAGCAATACATAATGCAGGAAGAAAAAAGTTATGAGACACAGCTCAAAAGTTGCTCCCTTTAAACAAGCATAGAAAAGAAAAGTTATTGATGAGTTAGTTCCATTGAAACCGTTTTCAATATTTGTCCTCTAGGATATACAATGCTTAGGGCCAGTCCAAATTTTCTTCTTTCTTTTCTGTGTGGTTAATTTGGCTTAGAAAATTGAAACATCAAGCATTTGGGCTCTCAAAAGCTTTAATTACAATAAATGGCACCAAATTTATCACAACCCCAAATTAAAAGGGCATGACCAGTGCATAGGATGCACTCGCCATCCTAGCAAGCCTTTAGAAAAGAATTACCAAATCGAAGAAAAATACATATAATTTTTACAGAGAATCAGACAGAGTTTCTCTAAAAAAATTGACATCCCAAAATACAAACAAAGTATACAAACTAAATTTTTCATGTCCAGTCTATAAATATATAACTGGATATTACATAAATTAGTTTTCAACTTGCTCAGGCAGTATTCATACCAAAATCAAGTTCATGTGGTCCATAACATAAGGAACCCAACAGATAATAACAAAATAAGACAAATATATAGGCATGCATTCTACTTGTAGACAACAGAGCAACTCTAAAAATTACAAATGACGATATTGGCATCAAAATTATAACATAAAATATAACAAAATGCAACATGCCCACTTAAGTAATTGTGGGCTCACCTTGAGTGAAAGCTTCAATCCCTGAAGGCATATCAAAAGTGGGCATAGTTTCTTCCTAGCTATTTGAAAAATTTTAAAATAAGGAATAAGTGATACAATTCAGTGAATAACTTATATCTACTATAGCGGAAATGGGATGAGGGAAACAACAAGTCTTTTAGATCAAAATAACTTCAAATAAAATTTTCAATATAACTTAAAAGAGGAACAATAATATAATATCTTTTGCTAAACTCAAGCATTAAGCAAGTTGAAAAATAGATTTTTTTTTCTTTAGAAGACATTGAAAATAAATAAAAGAGATGAAGGTTAAAATACATGTTTATTGAAAATAGAGGTGGCATCCTTATCACAGAAAGCATTTACATTTAAGTTAAAAAAAATTACAATTTAATTGCAAGTGTTTTAGCAATAGAAATAGGTAGTTTCAAATTTAATCATTCTTACAAGTACTCAATGATATAACGTTGTTAAAGATCATATAATACAATTAATTTTTTCAAACAATAGAATTCAACCTCTTTAAAATTTCTTATCATTCAATCTTAACTTCAAATTTCTTATAAATCTGACGATTAGAGAATCTAAGTCAGAACTCAATACATAACTGATTCACAGTCACATTACACACTTAGGACTCAAGAGATGACCCTAAAATTTCTCATATTTGTAGTACTTTGATCCCAATATGCATCAATGTCAATGATGCCCGGACTCAAGAGGTGACCCTCAACATTTTCAAATTTTGTGGCACTTTGCTCCTGGCATACCAATCACATCAAACATTTATTTTTATTCCAATCCAAGCAAACATAACATGAGGCTAGTAACTTTCCTATTAGCTGGGTCCAACCAAGGTGCTCAAGGCTAATAACTAGTTCTGTTAGCTGTAATGTTTGACGGAGTTTCTCATATCGAAAAAAATAGTTACTAACATCCTTTCAGTCAAGAATCAATTTCTAAATAAGTAATTTAAAACCACACTGTTAGACTCAGTAGATTAACATTTATCAACTTCACATTCCCGTATGATATCAATTCATGAACAAGTACAGACATTCCAAGATGAAACAAAAATTCAAAGACGATGCTTGTCTCACACAAATTCTATATCTCTATATAAATATGAAAATATTTTAAAATGTTTAAAAGCCTAGTGAGACACCTAAATCAAGAATTTTAAAGGTTCATATATTAAAAATAAATTTAACACAACATTTAATAGTGAGTTCGATAATTATCGAAGAGAAAATCCCACCTATTAATGTGGAGGAAATGTTAAATATGGGAAACAAGTCAATAGACATGTTTCAAGTCTAAAAATACAAATAACACAGAGATATTAGTTATTTAGTCCGGTGCAGGGATTTCACAATTTCTAAGCTCACCAAGTTCTCCTTCGAATCGAAAGCATTATCAAGCTCCTACATGCATTAAAACATCAAAAAATTACTTTACGCACCCAATCGATTTAAACATCATCTATTCCCAAATCCAAAATTTGAATCCTACGTCTAGGTTAAAACTCCAAACAATAGCAAAATCCAACTTGCAACTAAATACCTAAAAATTTCAAAATTATAAACCATAAAATTCACCCTAAGGAGTAAGGAGAATGAGAGGAACAAGTGTACATAGGTTTGGCCCAAAATGGACCATTTGAACCATTAAGCTTGCAATCTGCTGGTGTTTCAAAGCCATGGGGGCAGATAAGAAACTTGAGCAAAACAGCAAGGCAAGGGGCTATATTCGAAATGATGCAAGGATAGAGAACTGGAGAGTTGGAAGCATATATTTGGATTTGGTTCTAGGGTTTCACGGCTTGGAGAAGAAACGAAGCATGTGAACTTTTTTTTCTCTTTTCCTTTCTTTTCAACATACAAGTTACACAAAGTCTACCTGTTAAACTGTTAGTTTTGGATGGGCATGAAAGTGGAAGTGGAAAAAACTAGTTTTCGGTATCCTTCTGGATAAATGAAAAAGGATACACCAAGATTTGTTGGATAGAAATTCGCACGATCTAACAGAATATGGAAAATTAGAAACACAGGTAACTGATTAGCCATTAGGGGTATGTTTGACAATTACAAGTGCACTAAAATAAAATTCTGTGCAAGTTATGAAATGCTTTTTTTGTTTTTGGTTATATACACAAGTAATGAATTTTACAATATAAAATTTAAAATTCTGCTTAGGGCTTTTCCATCATTGAGTCGGCTCGGGCATACCTATAAGTATGAACCCAGGGCCTTGTTTGGATTCGCATTGCTTGAGCAGGCACAAGAAACACTGCTCAGCAATCGCTCTTCCTCCCCGTCCTCGATCTCTCTATCTGCTTTTATCTCACTAGTACTCTCGCTACCATAGATCTCAAGATTCAATTTGGGATTTTCTAATCCTGGGTTGGCTCGCTTTATTTTTTCTTCATCTGGGCTGATCTTGGTTTCCCGAATGATTTTAAGTGAGTGTGTTTATCATCTTTGTCTGCGATTGAAATTTGAACTAATTATCGCAATAGGTTTCTGCAGCTGTGCAGGACTTCGTTTA